>JACXGI010001588.1:40722-88973 GCA_016801175.1 Esox masquinongy
CTGTCTTCACTGTGTTCCATGGTATATCTAATGCTTTGGAAATTCTTTTGTACCCTTCTCCTGACTGATATCTTTCAACAATGAGATCCCTCTGATGCTTTGGAAGCTCTCTGCGGACCATGGCTTTTGCTCTGAGATGCAACTGAGAAAATGTCAGGAAAATGCTACTAGAACAGCTGAACTTTATTTGTGATTAATCGAAGTCACTTTAAATGATGGCAGGTGTGTAATGACTTCTATTTAACATGAGTTTGAATGTGATTGGTAAATTCTGAACACAGCCACATCCCCAGTTATAAGAGGGTGTGCACACTTATGCAACCAGGTTATTGTAAGGTTTTTATTTTTTCCCCCTCAGAGATTTCAGTTTGTTTTTCATTTGAATTGTTCACATTATAGGTCATATTAAAAGTGGAAAAAGTTCTGACATGATTTATCTTTGTCTCATTCTTTTACATCACAAAAACCTGGCATTTTCACAGGGGTGTGTAGACTTTTTATATCCACTGAATACACTAGTCTATACTGCCTATACTGACCATGGAATTGTGTGTCAGGTCTCTTCTTCGTAAGAATTTCATTAACTATGTGTGTGTTTTTTTAAAGTATGATCAACCATTATTACTGATGCTCAGCAAAAACCATGCTACAGTGTTAACATTCAAAGAGAAAGTAGATAAAGGTAAAACAAAGCAATGGAATAAATGTAAAGATATGAAATGTAGCCTACGTTAAACAGGACATTTTTGTGGCCTAATTTTCTCTCTTTTTGTGCTTGTATCTTGATACCCAGAAAAGTATCTTTTCTTCATATGTTGTTTTGTTACTGAGAAAATTAGTTGTCACATTTACTGAGTCATCACTTTGAGTACATTGCATTATGAAAATGTGTCTACAGTATGCTGTAAAACACTCCAACCAAAAAATTTAAATAAGAATCTCATTTTCGATCATCAGTTTGCACTCTATGTTTTCCCAAATGTGCAATAAATACATGGTTCATTCATGCAGCTAAATACAACAATACTAATATACAAATAGTGGAGTTTTTTGCTACAAAAAACATTTGTACACAGCATGGGTTTTGTGATGCTTTGCATCCTTATTATCACATGCCCCAGGTTGCAGTGTGATTTTACCACTTCATAACTGAGTTTCACTAAAGCATTGTTATATGTTGATATGCTTCACTTTGCCGCCATGTGACTGGTTTCACAGTTTTTTCCAGCGATAAGGTGAAAAAGATCTAATGCAACTGTAATTTATTTTTGCATTCCCCTTATCCATGTGGATTACTAATTTACCTAGCTTTTAACAATAGTTCTTATCAATTTGTAAATTACGGATCTATAATGGATCTACCGATAAAATTGGTAGATGTTGTTTTACCTCCCACTGACAAATTTCTAAACATTATCGTTTCATCAGGCGTGAAGATGGTGGAATTATGAGGGAGTTAAGTCCAAGGTCAGAATACAGAATATCTGTATACACACTTCTACCTCACTAACATCTCCACTCCAAATGAATACCTGTCTAAAATATGTCATACCTAATTTCTACATTCAATGTCACAATATGGGTAGAGATAAAAATGCATAAAAAGGAATAAGTTACATTTACCCAAAAACAGGGTCTGAATCGGCTCCTACAATTTTGTCAGAACAAACTATATTTCAATGCAAGAAGAGAAGAAAACATGATTCTATAGCCACATTTTTGATTTGCAGTGTGTTCCTTATTATAAATGATAAATTACTGATATTTATTACATTATAAACATTATAAATGTCTTGCATACATTTTTCCTAAGAGTAGTCAATCAATCCTAATGATACCCACTGAATCTCTGTACTCTATGCGATCTATACTCACATCATTTACATCAGCCACCTGGTTTTTCTCTGGACATGCAGTTCTCTTTACCCAGACAGGAGTGAGGCAGGTCCAGTTAAACCCAATGTGTAATTACTTTCAAAGTCTCAAATGGCACCCTATTTACCTCTATAGATATAGGGTTAGTAGTGCATTATATAGTATATAGGGTTCTGTTTGAGATAGAGTCAGTGAGTGTTATTTCAGCAGGCTGGCTGGCCAGAGGCAGAGGCCACAGAATTAGGTCATCCTGTTTACCAAGCTGCAGTGTATTCCTTTATGCCCCCAGAGATCCACTGAGCTAATATTGTTGTCCAGAGAGGGGGGCAGACTGAGAGGACCATAGACACCAGACATCATGTACCAGCTACCACTCAGGATCCCACTACACAGGCCTTTAAAATAGACCTTGTGACATAATGAAGCATTATTTTATACGGTTCAAGAAAGTATTATACATGAACACAGCTCTAAATCCCATTCTCTTTATGTAGTGTACCACATGGCGATCCCATTCCTTTTTGGCTGATAACATATTTCACCCTAAATGTAATTATATGCTCTAAATGGTGATGATGACTGATCAGTCACTGATTTCTAGTATAAGAGTTTTCATATGCCTCCTAATTAGGAGTACGAATACTAGCCTACAGGTAAACCAGCATGCAAAAGCCCTCATTAAGGTGCAATGATGATAGAACAATGATTGAATGATGATGCAATGATGCGCTCACATCCCTTCAGGCAGGAGTTCGTTCTCCAGGAGTTTATTTTCTTTCTTTTGATATACGCACTTATCCTAGACTTTCCAGGTAAATGTATGGTAAGTATTGAAAACAAGCAAATTTGCTATCAGTCATGTTGTTAGTTGCACAGAGCCAAAGTAAACCATTTACGGTATAAATTGGGTTGGTGCTACATAGCTTAAATAAGAAAGATATTGACCTGTCTAGCACAGGAAAATGCATGAATCATTGCAATTGTTAACATCCTAAAAATGATTTGCATACATTTCCTTTTGACATTAAATTACTCACATACAAGGGCGTAGGAGCCGGGGGGGACGGAGGGGACATTGGTTAAAGTGCCCCCCCCCCAATAATGTTGTTTTGCGTAATACGTTTATTTTGAAAAAATTACACTTTGGAACTTGTCACGTCTCCGTCACGGCCGAATCAAACATTCTCATTCAATCTTTCATGACGAGCAGTGTGTGTAGGCTAGCTAAGTGGATTACAGTAGCTATAAGTTTTGTTTTCACAGTAAGTACAATGTGTATAAATGTCAGTACATTTACATAGCTATAGAACAAACATGATAAAATATAAGCTTTCTTCTGGCTAAAAACATAGTTAAGGCGTAGTTAGCTAGCTATCTTTATTTTCAAGTTTAATCCAACAAACGTTACAGTACTAGTAGCTTGCTTGCTAGATAACACAGTTCCTATGACTGTGGGAAAAAGTGATAGTGAATTATTTGAAAGGAAGAACGCCTGCTAAAATGATTTGCACAATCTGTCTTAGTCTTCACCATAGGGTCTGCAAGTAGCTAGCTAAGTAATGGACGTGCCACCACCAGTCAAGAATGGAGCGTAAGTAGCTAAGGTTCTTGGTAACAATCTCCACACAACAGCTGGCAATTTGTTTTCTTCAGTTTAGATGTTTAGAATCATCTAGATATAGCTAAAGTGTGTTCAGTATTTTAAGAATTTGGTTTATGCTATGTATGATCATGGCAGGAAAGTGATAGACATTAACAAACAGGCACAAACCAACTGGTAAATCATTGATATGTGCCACACCAAGAGAGACTGTTGATCTGTCATCATGTAAATCAATCAGTCATTGAATAGGATCTCTAATAAAAGGACAGCAGCTGAATTTAGGATTGTACAGTACTGTTTGTGTTTACTTTATGCAGAAGAGAGGCTGTCATAACAATAACACTGGTCAGAAAGGTAGCCAGAGCGTGGGAGAGAGAGAGAGGCCACAAACCAACAGGTAAGATAGTGAGAAGTATTAACTCAAGGCGGTCTATAGGAGCAGATTGGAAAACTTAAAGCTGGACTAACATGCCTGACTGAGATGATACCAACATCACTGTAGTATTAGTAATTTTAAAAGATGCTACTCTGGTTACATTATCATCTATCTGAAATGACTTTCCAGCTGAATAGTCCCACCATGCAAAAAATGCACATAGTATAATTTACCAGTGCTAGTTAGGACTATTGCATGTTCAGAAATCGCTACTTTTTTAAAGTCAAACTGGAATTTTCACACTGAACGCTTGAGTCCTATCAATGTGGCGCATTGGTCCTATTCACACTTCATTGGTTAATAATGCCAACAACTTTTTTAGGCAGAGCATGTCTGTATCTAACATAGTCATGGACAAAGAGAATCGAACTGGAAGTGGATTCTAGAATTGGAAAAACACGTAGAACTACATATTAAATAGACATTTTGGTAAATACAATAACATTCACACTGTAGTCAAATGTGTCCCCCCCAATATCAGAGTCACTCCTACGGCCTTGGCTGATATAGAGAACTACTTAGAATTCACAGAGACCTGGTCGTTCATTTTAATGGCCCAAAGTGATCCATTAACACAGTGCTGTGCGAGTCATGTGATGAAATCCCTAGTATCTCATTGGTGCAGCCCTCACCCATAGGCAAGCAATTGATATGGGTGTTCGAACTATATAAATATATCAGTTAGATGGGTGTTCGACCCAACCAGAGCTGCTGCTGGCAGTAACACAAATGGGTCTCTTCCCATAACTGCTGTAGTGCCGCTTGGCTTTTGCATGCCATGCATATATGGTGTATGCCACATTTGAGAAAAAAAAAGTTTATTATTTCGTATGTCAAATTATGGAACAATCCATGGGTCTCCATGGGACATTAAATAATGCCTTTTGACACATTAAACAAGCCTATTGGACAATCCAGACTAAATTACGACTGCATGGCACTTGATAATGTAATTTGTCTTTTCAGCCCTTAAGGGGCTCTGTAGAAATGAATAATGACAGAAGACAATAAAAAATGTAAATCTTAAAAAAGAGTGTGCCCGTAAATATTGCTTAGAACTAATATGCATATGTGTATGTATGCCCATGCATGCCCATGTGAGTACGAGCATGTGTGTTTCTCACTGTAAATGTGCTGATTATTCATATTAGAAATGTGTTGTGTTCAGGGCACTGTAACAGCACAACAAGCAATGTCATCTGCCAATGTCATTTCACGCTTGGTCAAGTGTGAATCAATTTAATTCCGGGGAACAATTACTCAAGATTGCAAGAGTTTTTTTTTTCTTCACTACAATCATAATCAAATCATTTTGCATAACTTTAACATACTGTGTCAGGTTGGGAACAATCAGGCCAGACACAGTGCTTTGAAAATATAACCATGACAGTTCATTTCCACACCGCCAGAATTTGCAGAATTTTGTGTCTCAGTGTAATTTCTTTATTTGTCTTTAATCTGTAGCTGCAGTGAAATATTTGGCTGTTTAAATGTTTTACTTTTCTCTGGCCAAATAAATAAACACCAATCGTGACCCATGTGAACTCTGAGAATCCTGCTGTTTACATTATGGAGGCAGGCTATTCAAACAGTACATTGGATAGCTGGAAGATAAAGGCTCTCATTTTCTTCTGTAACTCAAAGGAAGAATAGTATAGCCTCCAACTTAGGCAGACAAGAAAGGCTGGGGTTAAGTCACAAATATACTGTACATTTATAGTCTGCTTCTTTTGACTAGCGCATGGGTGAAAAGCTCCAAATGAAATGCAGTACATAAAGGAATAGGGGGATTTTTGGGAGTTATCTGCCTTCCTTCAGTTTTTAAATAACATTCCATAGCTGAATTCTACACAGAGAACAAAATGCTTATGCAGATAGAGAAGTTGATCGGTTAGAGGATATATGATGGTTGGTTGCTAACCTGAAGTTCTTAGTGCTATTGAGCAAAGGTCCATTCACGGATCAGTCTACTCCACCACTGGGCTGGCACTCCAATTAGATATGTGGTCAATACATTTCTGACACATTTGAGACATGTCATTGCCTGTGGTTGGATATGGATGGAGAGATTTTTCTGGCACAGTATACTGTAATTGCACAGAAGGTGGGATTGTGTCGTTTTTGAATAATCTACTGAAGGATTTAAAATTCAATGGTCAGTGCTTGACTGGGGATGAAAGAGGTTCAGAGGTCTTTTTCTAAATACTTTTATAATAATGCCCAAAATGTTAATGAGATTATTCTTTAGCAATTACATTTTGACTGTTAGCATCTGTTTATATAGGGTAACATGGGGCAAATACGCCCCCTGGGGTAAGACGCTCCCCCATGTAACTCTGACAAAAAACAGAAAATGTCACCATTCTTTTTTCCCAACACCTCCTCTGGCTGCCACCAATCTTAATCAACTACGAAGCCAACTATTAAAAACATTTTCTTCAGTATCTAATTTTAAGGACTGCTGGGATTTAAACAATTGCCTTATTTCAACGATAATAAGTTTAGTTTAACTGTATGAAATGGTGTGTAAGGAAAATGTAAGTGGTGTAAAAAAAACAGGCCAATTCTTAAAAACCATTATCTTCTAGGCATTATCTAGGTATTATCTTCTATTGGGATAAGATTCCCCAGGGGGCAACTAACCCCATGGTGGGGACCTTACCCCAGTAGCTGGAAAAAATGCCCCTTTCTTAAAAAATACATTTTATTAAATGCAAATTAATCTGTCAACTCTAGCCATTTATTTTACTTTATAATCCATTACCCTAAGCATAGCCGTCTTCAACATAAAAAAAAAATCAGTATACTTTTCTTTTTTTTCAGTAAATAGACATTGATCTTGGGGGGGGGCGGTCTTGTCCCATGTTACCCTACATTACAAATTAACACCCGCAAAGCGCCAATTGCGGGTAGATTTTATGTTTGGCGAGTAAATCTGAGAAGTCTATCCCAGTTAAATCTTTGTACTCAATGTTGTTTCCTTCTTATTGTAATCAGCGCGGCGGTGAGCGGGGCTGCTAACCCCTCATTCACACATAAGCGGCATGCCTTTGTTGAAAGCGGAAGCGCTCCATTGCTAGCCATTCAAAAAAAGCTTCCCGCCCCGCTCCTTGAAGCGGGACGGCAGCGCTGGCCATGGCGGAACGGCAGACGGGAAAAAATAGAGAAGTGTTCTATTTTTTTTTCCTTCTCCGTCGCGGAAAGCCAATCAGAGCACAGCAGAAAACCAATAGGAAAGCTTGTAGGAGGTGCTACAATACTAAATAGTCCATAACCTAACCGACACGTTGGACAACAGCTAATTTTACAAGTACAAGAACAGGAGGAAATCTATAACGTCACACTCAAGGTCTATCGAGACAATATAAGAAACAATATAGAGTGGCCAAGGATCACTCAGAGTCTCGGACCTATAGGTACCCTCGGTCAGTTAATACGTAATATGCGTTTAGTAGTGCTAGCTATTGCTATCAACCAAAACTAAATACTAGCTACCTGCTACAGTAGATGTAGTTTTTTAAACAAATGGCATGCACCCATTTTCGTTAATGAACCGTTTCTGCGGGGCTGTTACGGTTCTCTTGAATTGCTAGTAGACTATAGCAGAGAAACCTGCTCAAATACCCTGTATTTTCTTTTAGTGAGTTTCGTTTTAATGAACGGAGATTTCTACTCTGTTTTATGTTGGGCCCGCCTTTTTCCTTGAACGCAACAGGCTACTTTTCCCAGCTTAAAGTAAGTAACTGATTGGTCAAAACAGCAAAGGCGGGACAATGTCAGCTGCCTCCCGTTGTCACTAGCGGAACCGCAAGCGTTTTCACCGCTTATGTGTGAATGCAGGGTAGTTGTGATGCGCCGCAATTTAAATAATTAATATTTTTAATGACATACGATTTTTTTACCAAGCTTAGTGCATTTTCCATCGAGCGCAGTTTACTATCGCACGAGCATCAGAGCAAAAGTTAATTTTGGACACTATACACCCTTAAAACAATTCTAAAAATAATCAAGTAACAAGTAACCCAGCAATAGAGCATCGCACATATCTTTGGGTCATTTCAACTCAAAGAATTGAATGGTCATGTTGGGTTATGAAATGTACATACAGTGGGGTGAATATAACCCTATAGCTGGGTATATAATAACCCAGTTTCAATATTATTAAGTTTCATGCAAAATGTCCCCCAAAAAATGTATGACCCTTTCTTAACAGGGTTAAGAAAGAGCATGGACCTTTTTTTTTCTTATAGACTTAGTTTATAATTGAGTACAAAAGAACCATAATGACAAAGCAAAAAAAACTAACATTTTTTTATTTTATTTTAATCAAACTGAAGCATATCCAGCTGTGCAAAGCTGGTAGAGGCATACCCAAGAAGAGTGAAGTCTGTGATCGCTGCCAAAGGCACTTCTACAAAGTACTAAGTAAAGGGTCTGAAAACGTATGTACATGGGAAGTTTTTCTTTTTCAGTAAATTGTCAAAAATGTCTAAAAACATGTTTTTGCTTTGTCATTATGGGCTATTGTGTGTACATTGATTGCATTTTACTGTTTTATAAATTATAAGTTAAGTCTCAAAAATAACAAAATGTAGAACATGGAACGGCATCTGAATACTTTCCAAAAGCGTTGTTTAAACTTCAGTTTAATGCCATTGCCTCCTAAAATGATTAGGTAAAATAGATCTGAAAACTATTGTCATTTACATTTCTAACCTCTTATCCAAACAAATAAGACACCCTACTTACTGTGCATTGTGTTGCCACAGCAATATTTCTATTTATCATTGAAGACAGCTCAATAAATAGATGAAGTACAACAACATCACATTTTCTGTACTTCAATTACTTTGCAGGGCTGGGCCACATGGGTTAAAAACCAACAAACCATAACTTTCCCTGACACTTCCTCCCTCCATGGTGACCACTGATGGATTCTCCCTGACAAAGCATTCATTATGGTACAGAACAGAAAGTGCACTAAAATCTCTTCTCCTTTTTTCACTTTCCTCTATCCTCGAGCTCGCTGTCCAAATCGAGATTAGCTCTGTCTGGTTGTAAATTGCAGAGGATTCACTGTACCATCCCAGAAAACCGTTCTGACATTAGTCCAATATAATGGATATTCCATGATAATCTGGGAATGATATTTCATTGCAGTAGCTACCATCATTACATTTTTTATGCTGCATGGCCAGTAGTACAGATGAAATGGAAAGAACTGCTGAGTGTCAGTTAGGATGTTATCAAGGTAAAATGGGAGAGGTTGCTATGGAAATGAGCATGAGGAGGCATGATTCTGTGCTATTGCAGATTAGATACTTTAACAATCTAGATAGATTTAACAATCCATCTCTGAATTCAATGCTCTGGGTCTGAATGGTATCCTGACACACACATTAGCTCAATACGCAGCAGGCAACACACCTATCTGACAAGAGCCGGGGTTGTGGAACCAAGTGGGGACACAGAGGCAGAGAGGGGAGGTCGTGCGAAGACGTTTGTTGCAGGAATGGGCAGTTCTCGTGGTCGGTGGGTAGACAGAGGTCAGAAAATGAATCGGGATCCTTGAGGCGCCGAGGAATAGGCTGGTTCGAGGTCGGGGACAGGCAAAGGTCGTAACGGGGATCCACAAGGCAGAAGCACAGGGGGCAGGCAGGCTCGGGGTCAGGGACAGAAGGGGTTCGGTTACTGGGAAGGCAGAGCAGAGAACGGGTAACAGGAGACGGGTAACGTGGGAGTAAACGCTGGAAACGCATGAAAAGACAATACGATCTGGCAGCGGGGGAACAGAAAAAATAGACATAAATAGACAGGAGGTAACGGGAACACAGGAGGCACCTGGTGGGGAGGGAGGAGACAACAGTGAGACAGGTGAAACAAATCAGGGCGTGACACCTATCAATAGATCAGACATTGGTTGAGCCAGTTCGAGGACATCATGAAAGAAAGAAATCATGTGAGAAAATAAACTTTTTTATTTTCTAAATTTTTTTTGCCTAATAAACTGCTCCAAAAATTTAAGGGAACACTTAAATCACACATTGGGTCTCGATGAAGGAAATATGGTAAAAATCTTTACTCTACATTGTATAAATCATTGTGAACAAAATGACATAACAACGATTAATGGAAACCAAAATCACCATCCGTTTGTGGGCTGGATTCAAACTCACCAAAAATCAAAGTAAACAATTGAAATCACAGGCTATTACAACTTACGTGAATTTCATCACGGCAACTCATAATGTGACTCAGTATTGTGTATGGCCCCCACGTGCCTGTATGCACTCCCGACAACGTCTGGGCATGCTGCTGATGAGACGGCAGATCAGGGCATCAGTGAGCTCCTGGACAGTCTGTGGCGCAACTCAGCGGCATCGGATTCACCCCTACATAACGTCCCAGAGGTTCTCAATTGGATTCAGGCCTGGGGAACGTGAGGGCCAGTCAATGGCATCAATGCCTTTGTCATCCAGGAACTGCCTACACACTCTGGCTACACATGAGGCCGGGCATTGTCCTGCACCAGCAGGAACCCAGGGCCCACTGCACCAGCAGGAACCCAGGGCCCACTGCACCTCAGACCCATCTGGCGATGGGTCTGAGGATTTCATCCCGGTACCTAACAGCAGTCAGTGTACCGTTGGCTAGCACATGGAGGTCTGTGTGACCCTCCAAGGATGTGCCTCCCCAGATCATCACTGGCCCACCGCCAAACCGGTCATGTTGGATGATGTTGCATGCAGCATAACGTTCACCACAGCATCTCCAGTCTCTTTCACGTCTGTCACGTGCTCAGTGTGAAGCTGCTCTCAACTGTGAAGAGAATGGGGCGCCAATGGCAGACCTGCTAATTCTGGTGTTCTCTGGTGAATGCCAATCGAGCTGCACAGTGCTGGGCGGTGAGCACAGGTCCCACTAGAGGATGTCGGACTCTCATGCCACCCTAATGGAGTCTGTTGCTGGACTACCTGTGCAACCTGAATGGGCTGCAGGTACCGCCTCATGCTACCAGTAGTGACTAGGACACTAGCGAAATGCAAAACTACAGAAGAATCAATCAGGAAGGATAAGCAGAGAGCGATTGTCTGTGGCCACCACCTGCAAAACCATTCCCTTTTTGGGGGTTGTCTTGCTGTTGCCTCTCCAGTGCACCTGCTGTCACTTTCATTTGCACCAAAACAGGTGACATTGACACAATTGCTTATGCTTCCTAACTGGACAGATTGATATCCCTGAACTTTAACTGACTTGGTGTTATACTGTGATGATTATGTGCTCCCTTAATTTTTTTGAGCAGTGTTTTCATAAGGAATCGGTCATGACATTTAATTTAATAAATACTGCAGTGCCTTTTTTCCCAAGGACCTTGGTTTTATATGGTTTCACTAACATTCATTAAAAAGTTCATGTTGTCTGTTCATAGTTAATAGAAACATATTTCCACATAAAGAACAACAATACTTGTTAAAAGTTAAAACTAAGCCTGATTGGAAAAAAGTAATCATGTTCGTCTGAATACAGTTCTCTTGAAACCTTCCTAGTGTACAAACACACTTTCAAGCTATCACATATTGTATACTAGCATCAGAAGTATTTCAAAATTGAGTTCTTGCCAAACATTCCTGCCTGAAAGTGCCAGCATAGGAATCAAGCTTACTTCAAGAGCTTCACATTGCAGAGAGAATTGTCCTAGATCATTCCCTCACTATTGAACAGCTAATAAATAAAATAGCATGTCTATGGCAGTAACAAGCCTGCAAAGTATGGCTATGTTTTACAGGTTAAAGGATGGTTATACCTTGCAAACCAGTATTGCGTGCTTTACAATGCCCGGAGTGAAGTGAGTTTGTCCAGCAGAGTTAAGTTATGAAGGGTCAGATCTGAATGTGGATTATACAGTTAGGTCCGGAAATATTTGGGCACTGACACAATTTTCATAATTTTGTCTCTGTACGCCACCACAATAGATTTGAAAAGTGCAGACTTTCAGGTTTTATTCAAGGGGCTGAACAAAAATATCGTATGAAATGTTTAGGAATTGTAACAATTTTCATACACAGTCCCCTTATTTCAAGGGCTCAAATGTAATTGGACAAATGAACCCAATCATAAATAAAATGTTAATTTTTAATACTTTGTCGAGAATCCTTTGGAGGCAATGACTGCTTGAAGTCTGGAACGCAAGGACATCACCAAACGTTGGGTTTCTTCCTTTGTCATGCTTTGCCAGGCCTTTACTGCAGCTGTCTTCAGTTGTTGTTTGTTCGTGGGTCTTTCTGCCTTAAGTTTTGTCTTCAGCAAGTGAAACGCATGCTCGATTGGGTTAAGATTAGGTGATTGACTCGGCTATTGCAGAATATTCCGCTTCTTTGCCTTAAAAAAACTCCTGAGTTGCTTTCGCAGTATGTTTTGGCTCATTGTCCATCTGTAAAGTGAAGCCCCATCCAATCAAGTTCGCTGAATTTGGCTGAATCTGAGCAGACAATATATCCCTATACACTTCAGAATTCATCCGACTGCTTCTGTCTTCTGTCACATCATCAATAAACACTAGTGACCCAGTACCATTGGAAGCCATGCATGGCCATGCCATCACACTGCCTCCACCGTGTTTTACAGATGATGTGGTATGCTTCCGATCATGAGCCGTTCCAAGCCTTCTCCATATTTTTTCTTCCCATAATTCTGGTACAGATTGATCTCAGTTTCATCTCTCCAAAGAATGTTGTTCCAGAAGTGGAACAAAATCTAATCTGGCCTTTCTTTTCTTGAATCTTATGAATGGTTTGCACCTTCTGGTAAACCCTCTGTATTTGCTCTTGTGAAGTCTTCTCTTCATGGTAGACTTGGATTATGATATGCCTACCTCTTGGAGAGTGTTCTTCACTTGGCTTGATATTGTGAAGCGTTTTTTCTTTTCCATGGAAAGGATCCTACAATCATCCACCAGTGTTGTCTTCTGTGAACGTCCAGGCCTTTTTGTGTTGCAGAGCTCACCAGTGCGTTCTTTTTTTCTCAAAATGTACAAAACTGTTGATTTGGCCACTCCTAATGTTCTCTCTGGTGGATTTTATTTTTTTGCAGTCTAAGGATGGCCTGTTTCGCTTGCATTGAGAGCTCCTTTGACCACATGTTGTGGGTCAAAGTAACAGCAAATAATGCTGTTCCAGAACTTGGCTGGCTTATAAAACGCCTTGGCTGGCTTATAAAACGCCTTCGCTTGCATTGAGAGCTCCTTTGACCACATGTTGTGGGTCAAAGTAACAGCAAATAATGCTGTTCCAGAACTTGGCTGGCTTATAAAACACCTTGGCTGGCTTATAAAACGCCTTCGCTTGCATTGAGAGCTCCTTTGACCACATGTTGTGGGTCAAAGTAACAGCAAATAATGCTGTTCCAGAACTTGGCTGGCTTATAAAACGCCTTGGCTGGCTTATAAAACGCCTTCGCTTGCATTGAGAGCTCCTTTGACCACATGTTGTGGGTCAAAGTAACAGCAAATAAGGATGGCCTGTTGCAGTCTAAGGATGGCCTGTTTCGCTTGCATTGAGAGCTCCTTTGACCACATGTTGTGGGTTCACAGCAACAGCTTCCAAATGTGAATGCCACACCTGGAATCAACTCCAGACCTTTTACATGCTAAATTGATGAAGAAATAACAAAGGAATAGCCCACACCTGTCCATGAAACAGCCTTTGAGTCAATTGTCCAATTAAAGCTGAGAGACTGCACTTTAAGCCCATATTCATTATTTAACTGTAACTTGAAAATATTTTGGTAAATTGCCAAAGTAACAAAACTTGGTGTCCAATTATTTATTGTCCAAAACTCAGTGTCCAATTATTTCTGGACCTAACTGTAAGTATGTAATTAAGTATTCAGACCCATTTACATGACATTCAAAATAAAGGTCAGATGCATCATGTGTCTTTTGTTCATCAGAAAGATATTTCTAGAACTTCTTTGGAGCTGGAAGAGGTTTGGAACCACCAAGACTCTTCTTGGAGCTGGCCACTCAGCCAAACTAAGTAAATGGCAAGAACAGACTTGGTCAGGGAGGTGACCATGAACCCAATGGCTACTCTAACATAGCTTCAGAGTTTCTCTGCAGAGATGGTAGAACTGCCAGAAGGACAAGGAAAACCATCAATCAGGCCTTTATGGTAAAGTGGTTACACTGTTGAGTAAAAGGCATGCAGCCTGATGGAATCTGAGAGCATCATGAAAAAGGTTGTCTGGTTTGAATGCCAAATGCTGCATCTGTCGAAAACAAGGTACCGATCATTACCTGACTAATCCCATCCCTAAAGTGAAGTTGGGCTGCACGATTTGGATGAATTATTGAATAGAGATTTTTTAACAAATAATACAATTACGGTTATGTTTTGCAATTTTCAAACATGGGTGTAAAGGACGTAGATAATCTCACTAAAAGATAGATCATAGTCTACACAGTGTGCTATTAAACTGACTAAAAATCGAGTTGAAGTTCAGTGTTTTCCATTTTAGACTTACTACCAATTTAAAGGTGCAGCCTGTGTCAAACTATTAATTTAACTGCTCATTTTATGCAATGGCGTTTGCAGCACTTGCCATGTTTGTGCCATTGCCATAGCTGGTTAGGTAAAATTTCTCAACCCTTGAGGTATGCTTTCTTCCATATTAAGTATGTTTGTAGGCACCGACATCGAAGCCAAAGCTTTTAATAACCATGCTGTTGTGTATGTGGAACAATATCTTGGTGCCACTCGCTAGCTTGAAGCAGACATTTTTGCTAGCAGTTGCAGTGTTAACTCAAACTAACATTGAAAAACCATCAAGTATTTAAACAAATTTAGAAAAGCTCCAGCACCTGCAAGAAAGACAGTTATGGACACACAATGTGTGTCTGCTGTCCCGCGTGAAGCGCATCTCATTCACATTTTTTTGGAACTGTTAACTGCGTAACTTGGCGATTTGGATATTGCACATGTGAATATCGCAATTTCGATTATAATTCGATTAATCGTGCAGCCCTACAGTGAAGTATGGTGGTGGAAGCATCATGCTATGGGGATGCTTCTCAGTGGTAAATACTGGTCAGCACTGAGGGAAAAAGGAACAGTGCGTCATACAAAGAGGTTCATGAACAACCTGATCCTGAGCGGACTAGACCTCAGACTGGTGCAAAGGCACAACAACGCGATAATGCACACATTATTAAAGTATTAATGTACAATGCGTTTTGCATAATAGTATTATTATTATGGATTTTAGATTTGTAATGGATTAAGCATTGTTAACAGTGATTTATCAAACAACAATTGATAGCATCCCAAATCAAGTAATTCGTGGAATTCATTATATACACTTTATAAATAAAAAAGTGTGCTTAGTAAGAAGCAAAAAATTAAATCTAAAATGAAAAATTCATACATCCAAGACAATAACAGAACCAGAACAAAGCAAAGATGATCAATAGATATCGCTTGTCACACAGAACTTACATACTGTCCCTCTGCTCAATGTATTACAAGGCTTATTTTACCAAATGCATAAGAACAACAAGGCAATCATGTCGACCTAACTCACAGTCCTCAATTACCAGAAGCCGCTCAGCAGCCAAAACACTGGCTTCATCATGTCAACGTTACCCTTCCGTAGTCCACTGAGACTGGATTCACCAATGCACAACACAAATATAAACACATTAGACTTAATTAGATCATGGCCAGTGCTTTGACTCAATCAAATCTAAATCATATTATGTTGGATTTAATCCAGTTCGTTGCTATGGTGTTGTTGCAGTGTGTGGGGATTGAGGCAATAAGGGAATGCTGTGCTGCGGTGCTAACGGCTGGGCTGAGCTTTGCTTATGTCTTTCTGGTCGTGGTGGAGCCCTTGCTTGGTGTGGGCGTGTGTGTGTGTGTGTGTGTATGTGTGAGTGTGTGTTTGTGTGTGATCTTGCGTGCACATGCATGTACATATGTCACTGTGAACATATGCTCCTCACCAACTCTCCTCTTAACTATTTTGAACAGTGACTTCTACATTAGAACATGGCAGAATGTGAGTTGATCTAAGGGGACACCTCTGGGGTGGGTCCCGGAGGTAAGGGTGATGGGTGAGAGTCCTCAGGGGGCTGTCACAGGTTGCTCTATCTCCCTCCTCTCTCAGCCAGATGGTAGAGCTCTATTTAGTTGACACCATAATGAGAACAGACGAAAGGGGAGATCACCATCACTAGTGACAACTTATGTAGGACTAATCGTAGCCCCTCATTCACACCAATCGCCACTCCCTGCGAGTGACCGCCAGTGTCATGCCAGCGTTAACTTTGTGTGACACCATGGACCACTCACAGGCTTCAGTGGTAGTGCTCCTGACAGAGATCTCCCTCATCTTTTCCCATTAGAACAACAGGCCGAACTAGGCACCCTACAGACATCTCTGTGTCCACACCCTGGATTCATTTAGACACCTCAGTCTGCCGTGGCACAGGGCCAGGTCCAGAACAATAACACATCATCTTCCCCATCAAATCATTATTGACGTCTGGAGCTTGGACTGGAGGGGAGCGGAGCACAATAATGATCGACGTGACAGTTATTTCACTAGCTACACTAGTTGGAGACCGTTTCAGAGGCCAATAGTTCATCCTTCCCGTGTTATCATCGTGGACCTGCTTGGCCTTTCTCACCTAGAATAAGAGCGAGGTGTATCTGCTGCTGGTAATCTGACCAGAGCTGGAGGCCGGCTATCCTCTTTCCCACACTGTGAAACCAATCAAATGTCACAGCCGCTCCCTCAGCAGCTCCCTGGCCAACAGACACAATGAGTGACGTTAAGAGGCCCATTGCAGTAATGTGCAAACATCAGTGTTTGGCTGGCCCCAGCCATTCTTTCCCCCCAGAAGGATTCTCTGAGCAGAGCAGGACCCAAAGCTGTGTGCAGTTACACATCTCTAATCCTGTAATTACTTGCCCATCAACCCCTTGTAAAACCATAATTGGAAACAGCTGTCTTTTTGTTTTTCCTCTTCCTCCTCCAATCTGCAGCCATGACCAATCTGACATTTGCTAACGCCTATTGGACCTCCAGTAGAGGGGTTTGGGTTCTGAGATCCGGTCCAAATTACACTTGGCCGAGTCCGCATGCCAAGGAAGGTGTGTGCAACCTCAAGAAGGGCAGCAGTTGTACTTAAACCTTCTATTCCATAGGGCAATGTTAGCTGGAGTCAGCTATATGATTCAGCCGCAGAATGAGCTCTGAGAATGCGGATTATAAGGCTAAGCTGAAATGAAGGAGAAACAAAGGCAGACAGACAGACGGACAGACGGACAGGCAGCCAGACACAGATGGATTGATGTAAAAAGAAAGATGGTGTGGTATCCCAGGGGCACTGCTAGACCCATATAATCAACAGAGACTGTCTAACTTCATTCTGTTCAGTTTTTTTTCTCTGAGAAGGTCATTGTTTGGTTTTCTCTCTCTGTATATGTTACATTTCACAGTCTATTGCTTCACTCTCACATAATGACTTGCAGGCTTCTCCATCTCATTTGCAAGAAATAAGAGCAGACATGACAGACCAAATGACTTCAGTTCAGCTCCGAAGTAAGAAATACATTACACAATTAGAGCATATAAATAACAAACTGAAAAGCAGACAAAATCATCAAGAAACATGCAATCAAAAAATAATAAAACCAAGTAATACAATCGGACTACAGAGAAATTATAAGATCACAGTTGTTTATGAAACCAGAATGGATTTTTCTCAGTCTCAAATTGTTTTTCTGAGATATTTCGTAAGTAGTTCTGCACGTGGCCCTCATGTCAACTGATTTTATACTTACATACAGGTACTGTAATACGCCTAAAAAAGATAATGACATACAGTAATCTATAGATTCCATGTACTGTACCCTGTTTTAGGCTACTACAGCCTACCTTATCCAACACTGCCTCTGGGTTCTTATTTCAAATGCTACAAATGTTCTGGCAACACAGATCATTTAATGGGTTTCATTCCTGCCAATCCCCAGGAGTCAGTGCCAGACTGAGACAGGAGAGAGGCAGGTATTCTAATGTGCTTCTTGTGCTCGGCTCTCTGTCTTCACTCTGCTGTAGCAACACTGATAGAAATGATGTTTTTTTTATATGTATCTCTCTGAGTGGCAGCAGATGTTTCACCATTCTACCGGCAGCTCTCTTTTCCAGAGGGAAATCAGGGAAAACTACACACTATAAAATTAAACCACTGACACTTCATCAGCCCTGAAAGCAAATGGGCCTGCAGCATCGGCAGGCAGCAAACTGGAGCGAATCCATCATTTCTCATTTTAGAGCTGCTTCTCCACTCCCATCTGCAGCTAACATTCATTAACATTGTCAGGATCAACAGTGGACTTTTAACATATTTACACTTGGTCCATTGTATATGATATCCCAAAATAACATACTGTATTATATATATATATATATATTTCAAGATGGGAATCCTGGCAGCTGCACACACACTATTTGCATTAGCTGGTGCCACAGCTGATTTGCTACTTCTATACCCAAAGGCAGTTGTGTTTAACATCCGTGCGTTCCAGTTGGATTGTCATTATACAGTTACTAATGCTGAATAACTCTTTGAAGATGTGGGTTTTTATAATACCACAAACAATTGCACGAACCTACTCTAATATTTAGTCTACAGGAGACTATTTTCTGGCTAAAAAGAAACTCTTGTCAACCCTTGCAAATGCCCCAATTCACAGTCGGACCTTTTGCCAACCAATAATTCACAACTCTTCCTCAGTTGTTGTGTTTAAAAGATACAAATGCTCTTGCTCAGTATGATGTAGGTCACTGGAATTTTTATTTTTATATGTATTGTATTTTCTGTTATTACAACAACATATTAAAAAGATTTTGGCCAAGGGATCCTTTGAATAACAATACAATATATTAATATTAAAACGATACAGAGATATTGGTATCTATATTACTACACATGTTATGGAGTACTGTAGATACTTAATTCTCTCTGACCCATCACAAAATGTGTAGAATTTCTGGAAATCAACTTGAATACTTCAACATTTTCTCTTCTTTGCCAAGGGGGAGGCATTTCAAATGTACCTTCCTAGGGCTTAACTCTTGGTTCATTCATTCATGCACTGCCAAAGTCACAAGAAAACTCCTGCTATTTATATCTCACTCAAGTTGGGTTCTGATGAATTTGCTATCTTAAAAGTGTCCCCCAGCCCCCAAAAGGTTTGAAAACTACTGATCTAGGTGAACATGGGACCGAGAACATCAAAGGAACTAATCCTTTATCACAGACACAGATCACACAGACGTGTCTCTCAACATTGTCACCCACCACCCGTAAACAATTTTAATTATTGAAGACATTCTCAAAGTCATAAACGTTTATTTATATTGTCAAACTCACGCTATGATTAGATTTTCAATCAGCTATCAAACAGCTGCTCGTGGTTAACCGGCCTCAAGGATGCTCCTGTTTTAATCAGTAACACTGGTAAATACATATTTGTCAAATATGCTTTAGCTTGAGGTTTAGTATTTTACACAGTTTGGTTAAGTAAATCGGTTTTACCCTCAAGACCCATTTAAATGTATTGCAGATAACTTTCTGAACATGTCATTTGATTGACTTTCATTTGATGTTAATAACAAAATCATTTTTGAAGAAATAATCTATTCAAATTCATGAAAACACCTTTTTTTATGTATCTTGCAATTATCCTAGGAGGTCAGGATGCATTAAATCCCAATCATAAAATATTTTGGCATGTCATATACAGGCAGAAACATAACTATTGCTGGGTAATACTAAAAACGTGTTTGGGCATGAGCCAGTTAAAATTTAAATAACATTTGCATAGTATGTAAATACACATTTCTATTTACATTTGCAAGAGGAATGTATTTGAAAACTCGGCAAGAGGCATAAAATGTGCGTGCGCCGCCTTTCCCTGTCAAAATATAATCTGTTGCTTTGGGCACGTAGCTTGCTTGTTTAACTTATTATCTGTTTAGTTATTTTTATGAACTGTAGTTTGATTTCATTAGAACAACAAGTGGCTATAGTCCCATGGATTACCTCATAATTTCTAATTATACAATATTAACGGAAAGTAAGTAATTAAGGCATGCAGCCAACCAGTTTAGCCCATTTCATGTTATTACAGTATATATTCCACCAAAAGATAGCTAACTAGCTGCTGTTTCTAAGGTAGTAGCTAGCTAGGCTGGCAAACATGAGTTCTCATGAATTAACAATTGACAATTGCTGCAATGTGCACATCTCATCAAAATGAACTGGTGAGAAAACATAGAAATACCGATATTTCATCATGTTTAGGGCGTTAGCCAGCTGGCTAAAATTATGTTACCAAGAAGCATCTTTGACCTCCTAATCCATTACTCTCACGTCTACAGACTGGGATGCATTGTCTTCAAACTGAAGTGGTGTCTTTGGGGAAAGTGTCACATACTAACTCATAAGATGAAGGCGCACAATTTACATTTGAACCTATTTACATGTTTTTTTTAAAATACAGATGAAGCACAGTCATGTTGATCTAAATAAAAATGCTGTAGTGTAAACAGGCCCTTAGATCCTATCCCCGTTCATATACAGGGTGTGGACAAAATAACGCAAACACCGAACTTTGTATTAATATTAAGGAACACTGTCAAACAAGTACTGAACTATGTGTAGTGGGATATTGCACCTATTCTTCAAGACAAAAGTGAAAATGTACTTTGCACTCTGCACTCCAGAACTTCCAAAAAATGTTCAGATCTGGTGATTAGGGAGGCTATGGAAGGTGTTTGATGTCATCCTGATGTTTGTAAAACCACTCTTGAATTTGTTTAGCAGATGGGGGCATTATCATCCTGGAATATTGGAACATTATGAAGAAACTATGTTTGCCCCACAGGGTGCACCTGGTCCTGTAAAATGGCCTCACATTCCTTGGCCATTATACGACCATTCAGAGCAACCATCAGACCCAATGACTCCCATGAGATGACTGCACATACCATTACGGATCCCCTGGGTCACAGAAGTGTTGATTCTGTTCTGTGGTCATTTTTGCGGCTGTGCTTTTGGGGCATTGACCAACTATCCTGTTAAGTCTCCGTCCAACCCTGTCATCAACTTTGATTAGGGACCACTGTTCCTCTTTGCCAATGTAACTTTTCTATGTTCTGCCTATGCAGTCATAATTGTTGAGACTTGAATTATTTTGCTCCCTTTGAATTATTTGGCAGTTTATATGACTGACGCACCTGCAATTCGGGCACAGAATATTTGGCCTCGTTTTGTTTTGAAAACTCACAATTTTAGAGCTGACACAAAAGTAGTGCTAACTGGCAATCAGGCTTATGTGACCTGTGCAGCTACGTTTGTAATTGTGATTGTGTTACTTCAAAGTAGCTGTCCTTTTCCATGTGCTGTTTCCGTTATTTTGTCCACCCCACGTAGTTTCATAATACTAACAGTATTATAGTAACCTCCTACGTTCTGAACAAAACTGTTCAATAAATACTCTATACATGTAGCGTCCATTTGAGAGGATATCAGATCATATCAACTGACTGATTATTATTATTCCCTCCACTCTCCCAGTACCCTGGTTCTCATTTGAACCTTGATAAAGGGATTAGACTGAAGGCACAATGTAAATACTCCACATCAGAAGAGGCACAGTAATGGCCATGCTGTTCACACAGGTAAAGGAGTGGAACAAAGCATTTTAATTACCCTTTTAATTGCCCTTTAACTCTACGAATTAGCATTTTAATGATGGCTATGTAATTAGGGGTGGAAATGGCTGTGAGAAGTAGCTTCAGGCAGCTATTACTGCCTCTCGCTCCCTCGCTCTCTCTTTCTCAGCCCAGAGATCCCAGTTACCACTAAAAAGATGGTATATCTCTGTCTCTCTCTCTGCCCAGAGATCACAATTAGCACTCAGCAACAGGAGCCTGGAGCCTACACCAGTTCGAAATGTTTGACAACACACACACCTGCAGTGCACAGTGATGACTCACTTTGCCACTGGAACACACAGCTCCGTTACTATTACTGACAATGGAGTCTGTTACATGCTCTTTTGTGGGTCCAATTATTAATGTTAAATTGTATCTAACCTGCTCTCACCAAGCATATACACTTACTCACTTAGATCTGCGAGGTCAGTTGAAAACTGTAGTTCATTATTGACAGTGTTTTTAGAGAAAGTGTGGCTGCTGAGCTCGCAAACTGCTTCCTCTCGAAATGTCATCCATGCAATGCCTCTGATCTATATCATTGCATTAGTCATTTTATGAGTGTGAGTGTGCGTAGGATTTGAGGCCGTCTTTGTTGCTGATATTAAGTGTAGTTCAGAGAAGCCAGTGTTACTCTCCCACACATACATCTGTGTCAGTGTATTAGAGCTTAGGGGATTGCCTTAAGGCTGTGGATATAACATAATTTACAATGAGTTACAACTTCTCCTGGCTGTAACAGATTAAGTACATGCATAGGAGTAGCAGCTTGCATAAAGGCTTTCTAGGTAATTACAACACCAATATACCTTGCAAATGATTCTTATTTTCTATTCATACACAGCCCAAAACCCAGACGATTTGATCTTGCCGTGAATTATATGCAAAAAAAAAATATGTATGAAAGGTACACAGAGGGTAATGGGAACATTTCTTCATGTCAGTTGACCTAGTCTTTTGTTTACCATATTCTATTGCATGCTTAGTATGAATGTAGCAGTAATGCGACAGCAGCATTTTTATATGTTTATATATTTTTAACTGACAGCAAAAGTTCATGCAGTGAACACAGTGTAATTACATGTTTCATTCATACCCTGAATTACTAGTTATTAAGCCAGTGACCCTTTAGCCACTAGTAGAATATTTAAGCCAGTGCTTTATTAGCCAATGCAACAAGGCTCTAAACACATCATTAAAATGTGATGCACTGGCGAAAGACTATCCGCTTTCCTCATTCTTGTATACCTGTCTAGCTAATTAAGTTAATAGTTAAGACCAAACGCTATAACAAGACATGCGTTTAACAAGCCAACGATCGTTTGCTGACACAAGCCCCAAACACTGGGCTACATCCCTGAATGAAGGGTAAATGTACCTCTCTCATCTACCACAATGTCTGTATAAAACACGAATGCCCCAGACATTTAGTAGATTGAGTAAACATTTCTATGTATCAACAGTGACCATAAAAACATCACATAATTATTTTCTGAAAAAATCCTGAAAAAAATCCTGCTACTCCTATCGGGAAGAGATTCTAGAATTTGTTTTACCAAATGAAGATGCACTTTGACCACTGCCATTCCTGCTCCCTAAAGCAGGTGAAACCCTTTCTTTGCCTCTTCCAAGTAAAATAATGCCTTCTATCAGTCAGGAGCGGTGGGGACCCACACTATAGGGGAGCTATACCCTCCTTAGAGGAAACTATGACCTCGCTCGAAATTATCTCTTTCAGTTCAGAGATTAGAGACTACGCAAGAAAACAGTTCACCACATTTGAAAATCACATTGTGTGTATTTAATGACAATTTGTATATTTGTAATAATTTATTTCCCTGAGCTTGTGGGTGTTAAGAAACATTTGTAGAAATATACATATACAGCCATAATTATCCCAGATGAAGCCATCAGTCTAACCAAATCACCCTTGTGATGTCATAAAGTAAGCCAAAGTTCCAATCCTGTCTGAACGGGCTGAAATTACAAGCATTTTCTTTTTCTGATATACCTCTTATACCCTTTCCAGAAATAATGGACTGTGGTTTGTCGAAGGGGCTTCAATTATAGCATAATTATATGTCCGTAAGGGCAAATTACAGCTTTTTAAATGCAGACACAAAACCTTCACTGGAGAGAGTTTCAAAGTGCTACTAAACAGTTTCATTGTTCTGTATAGAAATGCTTATTTTCACGCAGGACTAACGTCCATCATTAGGTGACCAGAACCGTCAATCAAATAAACTTGAGTTGCATTTGCACAGCCTGCCTGCCTCCTGCCTGGGAGAAAATCATTCACTCCTATAAAAGTATGTTACCAAGATATTTATTCATTAAAAAAGGAAGTAAAATCAATACTTAGCACGTCAAACCATAACATTTATAATTGTCTGGGAAACAATATGGAAAATTCTGGTACAGGAACTTCTCCGATGCGTCACTTTTATTATATATAATATTATCATGCCACTATCAATACGTTACTGTAGCAGTGTCATATGTCTGAACGGATATTTGATTAAATGGGCACTATCATCATTTATTCAAATTCAGAGGGTTTTACATTTTGGCAGGGCGGTGAGAAGGTAGAACCATTCCACTTGGTCGTAAGTGTTCTGTTATATTCCAACAAACATAGACCACACTACTCCTATGAGGAGATTGTAAAGTTTGTAACTACCATATCCTGTTAAAATATGAATATTCATTCATTAACTATCATTACATACGATGTGTGAATCCAGAAACCTAAACAAACATATGTTTAAGAAATGTAATTTTCTGCTCACATCAATGATTTTTAACTTGCTCAATATCTGACTAGCTCTCCAGTAAAATGTTCATGCCCAACAATGGTTGTGAAGGCTTAATATAGTTTATGCACTTGTGGGGCTGGATCTCTGCTCACAAGTCCAATCCTCTGGGATGGATATACTTGCTCACACTAACCGTACTGTGCATGCGCAACATTTGGCACTAATCTGACACCATAAATTGTCAGTGGCCCATTCCCATAACACTATAAATTCCTTTAATAAATGGGTTTAGGTTAAAATAATTTGACGATTTGTCAAACAAGCTTTGCCATCTGTGGGGTCCACGGAGTTCTGTCCTCCTCAGAATTTCAAAGCAATCATACTCACGTCCCTCATGAATAATCTCACTGTAATTCTAGTCACCAGTTTGCTGGCCACAAACTTCCATTTAACGCTTCCATTAATATTATTTTCCTGGAGGGAAAACATATATATTGAGTGGGACTAATAGTCAAAGAACAATGGTGTCTCTGTGTTCAGGGCTGCAGCTGGAGGGCTTCCAGTACACATATGCACTCACATGCACGAACACACACACACCAACTCACCCACCCACACACATACACTAACACATACATACACACAGCTCTAATTATTTTCATTGAGATGAGGTCAGACCCAGCAGCCAGGGCCCAATCATGAAGAGAGGACAAGGGTTGGTATCTTCAATCTAAAGACAAACAAACATGCACTCTAGTATACAGCCTGTTCCATTCAGCCTTACAGCTTTAGTCATGTCCCTTTCAAACTAAATGCAAATCTAAACAAATTCATGTGCAAGCAGAAATACATAACCACAAATATGAGCTTTTCAGACATGATGATGGCTTCATTTCTATAGCATTACGGAATCTTGGTTTTTTTTCTACGTACTGTAATATGCTCGACTGTTTCTATTGCATTATGACACATTAAGCAGTGAAGCTGTTATTTCCCTGGCTGTCTTCAAGGAAACCATTATCTAAATGCCTCACTAATGTTCACTGATGGTTGGCCTTGGCCAGTTGTCATGGTGAAAGCTATGAATGTTAAAGCTGTAATATGGATGGTTACGTATGGTGAATACCCAGTGAACTGTGAACATTCCCAGAACATTATCTAGGATTTATCTAATATTATGGTGATTACATCCTCAAAACATTTAAAAATGTTTTTGCATTAGAATATAGATTGTTTTAAAGAAAACATGTTGTGCACATCTGTTACAACCAGCCCAGAACAGTCATTAAACATTTTCATTAGGTTTCAAGGTAATGCAATAACAGTGTACCAGTAATGGTTTTATTACATACTGTCATAAAAAAATGCAACAACAATATAGATTATGAGAAAATGAAAATGACAAACGAACATTCTGCTGTAGAAAAAACACTTGAAAGGTATGGGCTATCCTCAAACCCAAACAAGTTAGTAGAGATGCTGACTAACGGAGAGTGAACTGTGGCAACAAAAATAAAGTGTCATGTTGTGTGTTTAAGATCCCAGTGATGTATTTGGCAAACGAAGCAAGGTGTTGGCATCAATGTGCCTTCAAACATGAATGTGGAAACGTTGTTTTTTGTCCCGTAAATCACTAAAAGCTCAGTAGCAACCATTCTGTACATTTTTTATATTTTCTTTTTTCTCCCCATTTTCTTCTCCCATTACAATTCATGATCATGGCCTTGCCTCATTGCAGCAATGCCATGGCAGGTGCAAGAGAGTCAGAGCTTCAGACATGTGTCCGGTTACTTTTTGTCATTCCCCGGCCAACCACCATGATTGATCTCACAGTCAGTTCTTCCACAAAAGCGGGTCAAGAACAGGAAGCCTTTTTCTGACACCCACCCATACACCAAAGGCAATGCGGAGCCAATTTGCATCACCTTCTGCTGGGCCACCGAGGCGTGACCAGGATACAAACAACTGGCCACAGCGCCTCTCGGGGGCCTACTTTTCTTTTTTTTGTTGACTACAATTAAAACACCAATAGCAAGAAAGAAAAATTCCCATATGGCTGTCATTAAGTTATACTGTGGTGTTATGACATGAATAGTCCCCTTAAAATTCTACTGCCATCATGTCTGTATAAATTCTATTTCACAATCATGTCTGTATAAATTCTACTTCACAATCATGTCTGTATAAATTCTACATCACAATCATGTCTGTATAAATTCTACTTCACAATCATGTCTGTATAAATTCTACATCACAATCATGTCTGTATAAATTCTACATCACAAGCATGTCTGTATAAATTCTATTTCACAATCATGTCTGTATAAATTCTACATCACAATCATGTCTGTATAAATTCTACTTCACAATCATGTCTGTATAAATTCTACTTCACAATCATGTCCGTCACATTGGTTCTTAGACAAAAGGACTGGAACATTGCTAATGTCCCTGCATCTAAAACACTCAAAACAACATACAGTGAACATACACAAGATTGTGAAATGATAGTGGGTTGTTATGACACAACGGTTGTAATGACAACAACAGAAAAGAAACATTCCTAAAGGCTCTAATAATTAAACATTATTCAGTAATTTTATGATATGATGATCCATTGTTGTTCTAAAAACATTCTTCAATTGTGATGGAATTTTCTAGTCGTTTTCTGTTTTCACGGAAAACTACGGCTATACTTGAAGTATTGTTTGTGGCAAGGCATTTGTACTAAATGTCATTGTGAGTCACAGTATCAACAAACCATAATGTACTGTTTTAGAAGACTGTGGTCTGCACCAGAGAAGCAAGCAAGCTCGCTGTGCCAATGCAACTTGAGGTTATTTAACTGAAATATAACGCCCTAGGAAGAATTCTTTTCACCCTAATACCAAATTAATAATCAACAGTGGAGCTCAGTGTAGTATGCCTCGAAAAAGTACATTGGGATGACGGCAGCACTCCAAGGCAGATCAAACACACCACCTCTCTGACAAGGAATCATTATCATTTATGGGGTGGTGTCCAGTATTCTGGAACATTCTAGGGCATATTTCCTGGACCTGTAATGATACACACCTCCCATCTCCACATTCACATGGTCATGACCAGAGAAAAGATAAATGGAGAGGCTCTGAAACCGGTTCTCATTCTCTTATATCGACTATGCACTACTCCACATCGCAAGGCTAAGTCACATGCGCTCCCTTTCTTATCAGAGTTGATATTTTGCACAATCTACTTGTTCGCATTTACAAAAGAGAGAGAGAGAGATTTTCTATAAGGTCACCTTGACACGGGTGCTGAATGAATGACATTTAGACTACATATACCTATTTTTCTCCATTTGCTTTGAAAGGACTCTCCCTCTCTGTCTGTCCCCCACGCGCCGCACAAGCAAAACAAATAGGGAAAGATGAATGGCTACACCTGCCACTGAAACCAGTTCTTCTGTATTGTACTTCACTGGGTCTCTAATAATTACACAGCAGCTGCCTGCCTGCCTCAGCCGCGGCCGTCCTCAACCCACTCACTCTCTGTCCAACCCTCACCTTAAAGAACATGAGGCTCAACAACAGAAACAAACTATAGGGGATCTATACCTACAGCAGGGCTTCGCATCTCTTAAACTACTGAGAGAGAAATATGACCTTCCTAGGGGTAACTTTTTTTAGGTATTTGTTGGATACTACGTTAGTAAACACCTTCTTGCAATCCATGTTTGATGGACGCGTTAAACTGTGTTCAGGATCGTACAAGATGATATCACGCCTACACAGCGCATAGCAGTCTGTCGACCCACCCTCAACAGATGCTATTAAAGCAAAGTGGGAGGATGAGCGGGGCACTGAGTTGCACATGGCAGACTGGGAGGATTGCTTAGAATACAGGTGTGGAAGAAAGACCCTGAAGAAGCAGAGCAATCTGTTTTCCGACTAGTAAAGTGTATTACAGGCATATATGCAGGGAGGCGGCTACCCAACGCAGGTTGGATGAGTTACTTGCAATCTTGAAGTCACATACAGTGTTTGATAACCTGCGTAATGACATGAGTCAATACTGCTGAGAAGGCTGTGGTGTATCCTGTTATTTTAACTCACTGCTGCAACATGCAGAAAGAAATGCAGGGCAGTACCAAACTGACAAGAAGTTGAATAGATTAGAAACATCCACGAAGGTAAACCAAATGATTTGAACTGTCTACTTTTCATAAGCCAAGCATCTCATCAACCATCCAACACATACATCCTTGTTCAATCAACTCACGACATTGTTTCATGTAATTTATGGTCTTTCATAAG
This sequence comes from Esox masquinongy, assembly GCA_016801175.1. Classification (NCBI taxonomy): domain Eukaryota; kingdom Metazoa; phylum Chordata; class Actinopteri; order Esociformes; family Esocidae; genus Esox; species Esox masquinongy. The sequence goes on from JACXGI010001588.1 coordinate 69,475, forward strand.
TTGCATATGATTTTCCCCAGTCTTATCTAAAATCAAGACAGCAGAGTGATTTGGCGGTATGGCTATGCAACACTAGATTTTTCTTGTTACTGCTTCCCTGTATGGCAAATGTCTGTCTTAGGAAAGTATATTTGATGTTGTTCTGGTATTTTTCTTACTTTTCCAAAAGACACAGACCCCCTACTGACCATTTTTGGAGTTTTGGAATCACTGGAGAGATTAACCACAGCCCAACAATAATGTATTTTTCATAATTTAAATATATATATACTTTAGACATTTTGGGAAAAATATGGCTCAGAGAATCGGCAAACTGGCAAGCTCAGGGATCTGTCAGACGGCAGTGCAAATTGGCTGAGCACCATCTGTGGTTGGTGGGATGGATGTCTGACAAAGCTGCCTTGCCTCGTCTCACTCTACCGACTTCTTGTGGCAGGTTAGGCGCCGGCGAGCGCTATCATTGTTGTTGGCCGGAGAATGCGCCCTACTCCAGGCAAATAGGTTCTGTCACATACTGTACTTCCTGGTTGGTGCAAGCAGTATTATAATAAGCAGCAGCTTGGCAAGTAAACAGTATGCATTGGAAGACGTGTCTCTACCTTCCCAATCCGGCTGGTAGTTGTGGTAAAGCAAGACCATTATCACAACAAATTAGGGTGGGGAAAAATAGAACAGGGTAAAATCGGACCTAAAATAATATATATAGTATCTGACAACATCTACTCTTCTATTTATACACTGTATTGTTTTGATAAGTGTGTACCCTGGAATGGAGGTAGTGATTTTGAGGTCCCAGAGCTCTTGTCTTTTTAACATACTCAACAGTATTTGTGGCTTCTGAAAGAAGAACTGTCAGCCACCATCCAACTCTTTAGGTGAACAAAGCAGAATGAAAAGGCTGGAAAGACTTTCAGTAATAAATGTCTTTAAATAATGTCCTTCATTAGTAAAGGGCTTTGCATCTTCACACACATTCTGTAGAACAGGGGTGGGCACTATGGCTGGCTCAGTGGGCACAATTGGTGTTAAAAATTCAACATAGGTTCTTCAGGCAACTGATGATGTGATGCCCCAGGAAATTTCCTGAGATGACTAATCACAAGTCTACCCTGACTCTACCTAGACTCACCCATCTTAGCATGTTACCTTAATATACTGGTTTGCCCTGTTATGAAAAGGACACGTCTTCTTGTGTTTTCCATCCAGGATAATCAAGTCGTCTTCGGCCATATGTCCGTGCTTTCCTTCAGCATCCTGACCTTTATCTCAGGATAAATCTAATTTGCCTTGAGGATTTTAAACATATTTTCTACTCGTTCAAAATCTATTTGCAATGTCCTACAGATGCTTCATTGGTATGACATTTAGGACAATTGTATCAAAAGCAGCAGTAAGCTACAGCAGCAGTAGTATTCATTCTGAGGTTGACTGAATGAAGACAGTTGGACATAGTAGTACCTCTGAGAGAGTGCAATACCACTCAGGGTCTCAGGCTCCATTTCTCTGAAAGTCTAACAAAATTACCTTCTGGACACCAGCTCTATTAAACAGCTCTGACTGACTATGGCTTCTTCTCAAAACACATATGTTCTGTGCAAACAAACTTAAGCTAGTTTCCATTGTTCATTGTCCACTAAAAGCAGTGTGTAATGGACTGCATTAAAGTTGATGAATCACCTGTCCTAAGGTTTCTCTATCCGGGATTTATTTTGTATTCTCCACGTTGACCTTTCCTTTTTTACAATTACTTTAGGAAAAAAGAGAGACAAAGTGAGAGGGATGGAGATAGAAAGAGAGAGGAAGAGGAAATGAAAGAGAGAAAGAAGGTGGGATGAGAGTTCAAAAGAGAGGGAGGGAGAGTAGAGCTTACATTGCATTATATGATGATTCAGATGTAGTTTGTATATATTCAGAGAAAGCATGACACACTGAGACCATGGTGATTAGCGTCTGTTCACATTTGTGTAATTATTCATTGTGATGTTGTTGTTTTGATAACCATCCATCCACCAAGCAGACCAAATAAAGACCAGATCAAAAAACATCAGCAACCCAACTGTTGCATCAAATGCAAGTTTTCAACACCTACAATATATGTGGTAGTATTTGGAGGCTATATAGCTGTTTCCAGAATGGCAGTGACTGGGTTAAATGCTGTATCTGACTGGTTTTCAAATGGAGGTTGACTTCCATTGGCACACATGGAATTTTATGGTCAGGTGTTGAGTGTATGGGGTTTAATGTGTGTAAGGGTTACATCACAAAAAAATACTTTCAATTGCTGCTTAATCACCTGCCGATGTGAACAGGCCACTCCAAGCAACCGCTGTGACACTTCAGACCAGATGGCTTTGACAAGCAATTATGAATATCTGAGTGATTTCATGGTGAAATAAATAGGTCCCTATAAACAATCAGTAGAGTTGATACACACACACCCCCATAAAGACACAAACAATGTGGTTGAGGTCAGCCCAAACGCAAACACACACACACACACACACACACTGTGTATGTGATCAGCCATGCTCCCTGCAGTTACAGGGAGATCAGTGACATTCTTCAAGGCCAGAGGAAGATTAAAGAGACTCTGTCAGGGTTCTGATCATATATTCACAAACGAGTCCTATGAAGAACACATCTTTAAAGAGCAACTTGCAGAAAATAACAGGAATGCCTATTCCAATGGCAGACCATTATACATCTAATACAAATGGTCCGTGGGGGAACAAGGATAGCACAGAGTGGCGGTGTGTTTCTCTGGGTTGACCTGGGCAGCCTGACTCACTACTATTAACCCAACATTCATTATTTTTACTGATTAACCCTCCCTGAGTTTTCTCAAGCCCTTAATGTCATGGTCATTCTCTATAATGACTCATTTTAATCATGAAGAACTCATTCTAGTGTACACCTATAGACTCAGGCATAACAACATCTCCTGCTACGGGGAATGGGGCTCAAACCATTAAGATATAAAGCTAATGACATTGTGCAATGTGCATAAAACAGCACATATGTTGTGGACCATTTACATACAAATGCAAAGACATCCAGAAAGACTTGTTTCTATAGGACTTCATACTTCACTGATAATACAATATGCACTTGGCAGTGGAACATTGACTACCAGGACATTAATTCAAGATGAATTTAACTTTCACCTAGGTTTATGCTTCAGTGGGTGGAGCCTTGAAAGAGCGAATCCCTGGAAGAGCTGGAATATGGAGCTTTTTCCCTTATGCATGTCCTTCAAAAAATTCCATATGGGTCTTTAAAACATCTCTTTCTTGTATGTATATGACGCACCTAATGACTTTTCACAAAGATACTGTACCATAGAATATTTGCACAAAGACATGCAATAAATCAACATTTGATGCACAAATTTATAGACTGACCTCTTAGATGTGAATGATTTAATATTTTCAGAAAATATTAAATCTGCTATTGTCTTCCAGTTTTTAAAAAATGTTGCAAGAATCAAAGACAATATCAATTGTGTCTTATTTCTCCTTAAAGCTACAGAGCATCCATTCTAATGTCATTAAAACATCAATGTCTCATTTCTGCTAAATGGTAGTGGAAAGATAATTGGCATGTGTGTGCATGCATATTAATTAACTGATAATGAGAAGAGCCCTCCTCTCTGCAGGTATGGAAACTAATCAATTGCCAGTGAAAATGGGGTAGAAATGTGCTTTCTTTTATCCTGAATCAGAAATTAAAAAGCTATTTAGCACCACATTTTACAACAAAGTGCTTCTCATTTATCTTCTCAAACACATTATTCAATCACACTTTCCATTTGTATAATGGTAATATTTTCATGTAATTTCCCAGTGCGTTTGTGATGAGTATGTGTGATATGGGCTTTCTGAAATGGCTATTCCCTTCTAGCTTTATTCACTCGCTGGTAATAAACTTACAACATGTATTTTAGATTAAATGTCTTCAGCAAATGGAGCCGGGATGTTGGATAGCCCACCAAACACTGATGGATCACTTCTGCACCCTGCTGGTGACAGACAGAACAACAGGTATTATATGCCCCCTGGTGGCAAAAAAAAAGCATTAGATTGTATTGTATTTTGAATCTATGGGGACAGTTTAATTGGCTAGTAAGCTTGCTGCTGTCTATCCAAACTTCCTGATTCAGTGTTATATAGAGTTGGAGCTTAGGATGTCTGGAGTGCTCAGTAATAAGCAGTACAGCTGCAACAGCTGCCCACAAAGCTCAGTACAGAGTGTTTACTGAGCTGGCTGCTTCTTGGTTTAGCCTTCGGCAGGTTTGGAAGCATTTGAAAGAAATGATTGCAACTACCAGCTTAGGACATAGGTGTGTGTTAGGGAGAGAGAGAGCGATGGAGGTGAGATCACAGAACTTTAAACAATCAGAAAAATCGAATGACATTCATCGGGTTGAATATACACATTTACTATGGAACCATGTCTCATTGTAGCAAATGACCATATTGGCACATGAACAAGATATACATTTGATGTTGATGGAGCAGCAATGGTAGACCAAGCAAGGTGTGTGTGTGTGTGGGGGGGGGGGGCATTAATGGACCAGGGAGTGTGAATGGCTGCTGACCCAGGTTACACAAGGGTGATGGACAGTTGTGAAGTTGCTGCCTTCACCTGTAGACAGGTCCTCTTTCCCCCGCAGACAAGCCAGTCTGTATACACACACACACACGCATAGAGAGAGAAAGAACGTGTCCGATTTATTGCTGAATCACATAAAATAAACCCTACATGTATTTGATAGAATAAACATTGTTGTTTGCGTTGGAGAATACGAGATACCTAAAAGAGTCATACATGCATTCATATTGCCCAACTTTGGGCTCAAAATTGTAACCGATGAAATCCCAGAGTCTGTATCTTACTTGAGGAGCATTTGGGTAAAGAAGAAAAATGGATGTCAGGCACGGTCTTTTGCTTCATCTTTGTCCATCTCTGTGTGTTCAGCCTCCTCAGCGGTGGTGTTGCGGGTTGAGCTGGCTGAACCTGGTCTGCTCTCTGGCTTTTTGGAAGGGTCCACCACTACAATACCCCTACTAGTGTTACACCCCATGGTTTGGCCCAGCAGGGGACTTATTAAAACCGACGTCTCGTTTGTGTGCTGAAGTCTGAAAAGTGTCTGAAGTTATTACCAGACTCGCCTTAACCTTAATATCTCCAGAACTGTTGTGGAAGCAGGTTCCCCAGGTTACCATAATGACCAGCATACTTCCTGTAGGGCTGTGTCTGCATGGGCACCTGTGAAAAGCTAGAAATAGAACCCCTAGAATGGACACCTTGATTCAAGTCAATAAGTCTGAGGGCCTTCCCCGTCCTTGTATTTCTATGTGTACAGGCTTCTGGGATTGTATTTCTAATTTTGCAGGCTAAGACTGGTCTTTCAGGGTTTTAGTACACGGACAGAATTCTTTGTTGACTGGTTTTCATAGGCTTATTTTCTTGCCAAGCAACATTGGTTGAGAATTAACTTGTCATAGCATGTCAGGGCCTGATTACTGATAGAGAGTATAGGCATTGTTTGTCAATCACTAGGTTGTCTTGGAAACCAATTTTCCCTTCTATGAGAAGTGAACGTTTTCAATGTTTTTCCAAATATGCACCACTAAAAAATGAACAAAGGAACCATTGCACCACATCACATGGCACTAATAGACCAGTATTAATGTGTCACATGATGATTTTACACAAAATATCCAACATGGCACTATGTTTAATTTCAACAGTAGCACTCTATTTTGTGGTAATTTAGATGGAAGGATATGCAGACGTAAACACTGAGTTATGTTTATCCAACATCACAACACAGAAGAGTAAAAGATTTCTACTAGTCAAAATGGAATATTGCAACAGAAACACAACATGTGAATATTGCATAACTGGTGCTGTCAAGGCACAGTATAACTCATTTTTAACACCTGAACAAGGCTCTACTATGTGCAACTGTGTACTGTATGTTTTCATTGAAACACAAACAATACACGCTGTACAATAATCCTTAGGTAAATTGTTAATATTAATAGAGAAAGTGCTTGACAGCAGATGACAGATAAGTGTAAATACTTTATAGAACATGATTGGTATCTACAGTATATTTGATACAGAGCCCTAGTTACCCTGTGATTATTATATTATGCTCATTATTATTACCTGTCAGCTTTTGTTATCATACACCTTTCTTAATAAATGAATGCTCATGATGTTAAATCTTTGTAACATGTTGGATCCATAGCAGCTAAGTAAGTAGTCACATTTTACATGTTTTTTTAAAGTGTAATAGAAATGTATTTAACTGTGCATTTTTTCTTAAAAATACAAATCTCATAGTAACTCAATAAATCAAAAATAATCTGGATTTACCTTTATTTAATGAATACCCATTGTTTTGTTCTACATACCGTACATACAATATCTAAGTAAACTTATAAAACAAATATTGAATTACAAGCAGTTTTAAGTATTAAAACCAGGGAGCTAGGAGCTAGTAACTAGGGATCCTAGAACCCCAGGTGTACCTGTCCTGTCACCGGGGGATACCTGACATCACTCTGAGGGGGTACTTCAGTAGCAGACCTGGCAGAGCAACATTCAGTTAGTTGTCGAGTAACCGAAAAAGTTTGGTAACCACTACTGTAAATTCTGTTTAAACCAGTAGTGCTTCAGCACTTCAACAATGAGAGCAGTGGCTGAGTTAGCGAAAACCGCTGGGGATTTCCACTGACTGACTCAAGAGCTTCGGCTTTTAGGAGAGGAATTTCGTAGCTACTTTCGTCTGGAGCAAGGCCGATTCAATCAGTTGTTCTAGATGGTAGAACCTTGGATCGCCAATATGGACATCAAGTAGCACAATTCCATTTGTCAAGTTGAACACCTGGCCCTTCAACTTCTCTGGTAAGAAAAATGTAATTAATTTGTAGTGTTTACTATCGTAACTGATTGAAATTATGAACTAAACAGTCCAAAGTAAAGGGCTTGTAATAAAGCCCATGTTATGTAACCTGCTTTCACAATCTTTATTGTGTTGAGTTTTCAAGAAAAAATGGGACTGATAAGGGATGATTGGGCCATTCTGACTCAAGACAATAAAAGTCTATAAAGTCTAAAAAACATATGGGTAGGTTAGAAAGCAGCTAGCAAGCTAAAATTTGGTAGCCTAATTGACACATAATAAGCTCAGCGAAAATGATTCTCCATTTTGAGAAAAGCGGCATGCAACATCTGTAGAGAATCAATGCGTTCTGGGTAATTGCGTTACTGCACAAAATATTCAGCAAGCTTTCTGCTTTGATGCTGTAGGTGTGAACGAGTTGTAATTCCCATGCATTATATCTGCAGCGCATACGCACGCATACGCGGGTACGCAAGTCGTGTGAAATGGCCTTACATTGATAACGGTTCAGCCATCGCAAGGTGCTCGAAAGAATTAGGTAGTTTCAATTTCCCAATAGCAGCAGCTCACCTTGAACAGGCGCTGATATGCCAAGCAAGTGCACGGTGTGAAAACAAAGCACTCAACCTGTCCCGCTGCGCACGTTTAATAACACCAGCTGAGTTAATGTCCAGCTCGCAAGACACTCCTGGCTAAACAAAAAACATCCTGATACCCGAAAACCGGGTTTGGTGCTCCCCCTGTTTTTCAGGCAATTGTTGGGTTGATTTTCAACTTGTTCTAGATGTATTACATATTACATCTAAATGTATTACATTGGCCTACACAAATAGCTGTATTTTGTTATTTGTAAAATGTAAATGTAAAATTCAAACAGCTTGTATTTATTGCTGTGTAGGCTTTATGTGTATTTCTCTATTAAAAATGTATGATTTAGCTGTGACTATGCAATGGGATTTTTTTGGGGCCTCCAATATAATCTGTTATGTTGTAAGAACGTCTTTCCAACTGTTTTATCCATCTTGGCGAACATTTGAAAACACCAATTTTTCTGATAAAATTCTCAAAAGTCCTGGAAAATAAAATGCTGCCAGTCACATTGTCTAGCAACAAGTTTTCCTAACGGAAGCCTTGGTCCTAACGGAAGACGAAAATATGACACATGATCGTAAGACAAAGTAAGTGACATTGCATGAATGTGTCCCATTGTGTTGCTGTTGTCTAGTGCTGTGCTTTGGCCCTGGTCTGGGCGTGTTGCTGGTTCTGCGCCCTGCTCTGGGCCTGGACATTAACCATGTCCCTGAGACGTCGCTGCCAGGCTGACGGCCTCTCCTGACAGGGTCTCTTCACCAACGGCCCACAATCCTCCTGACTCTCCTCATGCTGGGTTCCACCACGCTTAGTGGAAGACACGCCTGTCCTGATCATGTTGTTGATCTCTCGCAGGCGCTGCGGAACACAGTTGGGATCCACTGATTAGCAGCACGAAGGACTAAGTAGACACTGTGTTTTCCTCATTATTACAAAACCAGCCCTATTGCCTTATTGATATCAAACATGTGTAATGTTAAATCTTAACATAATGTAGCCAAGATTGGCTTCAGACAGGAAATATAGAAGGCTCATTTATTGGACTGTTAGAATGGTTGAAGAGGCAAGACATCAGACCTCTGAGGGGCTCCTGCTGATGTAGTAAAGGACCCCAGGGCAGGGGGAGTGTGGAGTGGAGAGGGGCGTGCTGGTCTTGTAAGAGGAGATGTAAAGGGAATGGTGGTTGTAAGGGCGGAATCTGCGCGGGGCTCCAATACATTGGCAGGGGTATGGCGAAAGAGGAGGGGTTTCAACCTGTAGAGGGAAAAAGATAAAACATCACAATGTCTTCACAATCTACGCCTTGGAATAATATATTGAATTATAACACTGTACTAATAATACACTGAACCATTACACTGTACTAATAATACACTGAATTATAACACTGTACTAATAATACACTGAACCATTACACTGTACTAATAATACACTGAACTATTAGACTGTAGTAATAATACACTGAACTATTACACTGTACTAATAATACACTGAACTATTACACTGTACTAATAATATGCTGAACTATAACACTGTACTAATAATACACTGAACTATTACACTGTTCTAATAATACACTTAACTATTACACTGTAGTAATAATTCACTGAACTATAACACTGTTCTAATAATATACTGAACTATCACACTGTACTAATAATTCACTGAACTATAACACTGTACTAATAACACACTGAACTATTACACTGTACTAATAATACACTGAACTATTATGCTGTACTAACAATACACTGAACTATTACACTGTACTAATAATTCACTGAACTATAACACTGTTCTAATAATATACGGAACTATCACACTGTACTAATAATTCACTGTACTATAACACTGTACTAATAGTACACTGAACTATTACACTGTTCTAATAATACACTTAACTATTACACTTTAGTAATAATTCACTGAACTATAACAACTGTACTAATAATACACTGAACTATTACCTGTACTAAAAATATACTGAACTATAACACTGTAGTAATAATACACTGAGTTATTACACTGTACTAATAATACACTGTACACATTTACATACAGGATCAGATTACCTGTAACTACCCAATTAAGTTTAGTTTGTACATATCTGAATGTGTGTGACTACTGCAGTTCTGATTCAATTAGATAGTTTAGGAAAGTATTCCTTCACCCCGGCTGTGGTCAGAGAGCTGAGGGAGTAGCGCAGGGCAAAGTGTTTCATCTGTTTGCTAAAGACGGTGTTGTAAAAGCAGATCAGATGTCCTCTCTCTTCCTGGCCTGGTCTAAATAGAGCTCTGGGCACTGTAGGTTGTGTTGGCGGGGTCTGGGAGATAAGCAAGCTATTGCTAGAGTCTTCAGAGTCTAGAAAACAGAACATCCAACATTGGCTTCATTTATATTATGATGCAAACATATCAATGTGATTTGTATGTTTATATTTGTATGTTTATATTTACTTACTGTTTTCCCTGCTTAATCCTCCAGGAGAATTTTGTGAACTTCTTGTGTTTCTGCCTATGAGAACACTCCTATATACCTGATGAAGGAGGACAATACAGTATTTCTCAATCATACAGTACAGAGACAAACCTGCTGGATGTAACATAAACTAAATCTATCAAAGAACTGATCTCCATACACTTTTACTTGCATGAGGCTGAGCCTTGTAGCACTTCATGATATGCTTGAAGGTCATGTCTTCTTTGGTTACCTGCATAAGGCCGACACACAATACTCATGACAAATAAGGTATCAAACTACATCAGTTACAAAGGCTGAATGCCTTGCCGTCTATCACCTATGTCAAATATACCCCCTGCTCTAATTTAAGTACAGGAAAGATGTACAGGCAAAACAAACGGTGTTACCTTGGTCATTATATAGATGGCATACACGGTGTTACCTTGGTCATTATATAGATGGCACACACGGTGTTACCTTGGTCACATTATATATGGCACACACTGTGTTACCTTGGTCATTATATAGCTGGCACACACTGTGTTACCTTGGTCATTATATAGATGGCACACACGGTGTTACCTTGGTCATTATATAGATGGCACACACTGTGTTACCTTGGTCATTATATAGATGGCACACACTGTGTTACCTTGGTCATTATATAGATGGCACACACTGTGTTACCTTGGTCATTATATAGATGGCACACACTGTGTTACCTTGGTCATTATATAGATGGCACACACTGTGTTACCTTGGTCATTATATAGATGGCACACATGAGTATTTGGTCCAGGTGTCGATCCAGCATCAGGTCGGTGCAGTGAACTAGGGCGTATTCAAAGCAGGTCCAGATCTTCAGCCGCAGCTCCTCACAGATTCCCAGTTTAACAGAGATGTCTCTCAGACGCCTGCTCACCAGGTGGTAGACCTGAGACACAGGGAAGAGGGGTGGATCTCACAACTAAACGTATAGGCTCATAGCATTCACATATCAGCCGACAGTGACTGTTGAATACAGGAGAAGGCTGACCTTGCGGAGGAACAGTGAAAGAGAGCCGCCCCTCTGAGGTTTATTTGGAACCGAGGCCTGGGGCTGCTGGTTACTGGCGCTGGACATCTGCTGTAGATGAACGGGCTGACGTACAACGCTGAGATGCACTGGGATCAATGTAATGCCACCCCGGTCATTGACAAGGCCTGTGTGTGGAAGAGGATTTGTTGAACAAATGTCACTTGGTTGTTAGAGATATTTTCTGATTTCAGTATCCTATTAGGTTTGTAGTTTTTATGGGCACATTGACGTTAGTCTGAGGGAAAGTCTTAACCTTGAACAGGTATGGTGACCGACTGGCCGTTGTTGGTTGTGACTGTGGCTGATGCCACGGTGAACACAGTCTTTGCCGTAACTATGACGGAGGGGGACGGCGGGGGCCTGACTGGTGTGGTACATCCAACAGCTATGTCGGAGCCAACAGGAGGTGAGCCGTAACGATCGTCCAGGGTAATAGGGGAGTTGAGGCAGTCTCCATGGGGACCACTCACACAGCTTGGGGTCAGGTGTGAAGGATTAGCAGATGTCTTGCTCTCCTTGTCTGTATCCTCTAGGTATTGTGGTGGCATCACCTGAAACACAAATAATGATACGTTAACTGAAGGTTGGGACATTTTGGTTTTCTTGTTTTCATGGCATAACAGCGATGGCATTTGTTTTAGTGTGTAAGCTAGAGAAAGTGCCTTGTATTACTTTTCCAGTTCACTAACAGGTGAGTTTTGAACCCATGCCCTCTGACCTGTTGGCAGGCCGGTACGTGCTCTTGGGCATTTCTGATGTTGTCCCACAGTGGAGATTCTCTCCTCCAGGCCAGGCTCTCCAGGACCTGCTCCTCTATATCATTCAGGTGTTTGACCACACGTGGCGGCAAGCCCTCCTCAGCTCGCAGAACTGGCTCGATCACCTAACATACAGCATAAAACAGCCAGCGGACGCTTAAACAGGACATCACTCAGCTTAAAAATACAATATGTTTTAACATTGTTATTGTATGTACATTATATGTGCTGCTATATACGCCAGGGCCCGTTTGGAAAACAGATTTTTAATGGCAATGTAACCCCACTATTAAAAAAACAAATGTAACTCAGATAAGACGGGAAAATGCACTGGGATAGGGTGAAAACACACAATAGACAAAAAAACACAACATTTAAACCCATGAAAGTCTAGCCCATTTTCCCGTGTGCCCACCCTCATCCATCAAGTACTGACGCTACACCGTGTAAGCCCTGTGAGCCCAAAGGCTAGGCATTAGCTAACGCTTCAGGTTTCAGGTAGGATGACTAGGAAAACAATTCCTTTTTACATGCCCGTAATGTTACGGCGCAATGAGACATGCGTTGCAGGTGATCTGTGTAAGCTTTACCTTGTAGAAGTAGTATGGATCCAGGCTGAAGATTTCAATGACCAAGGGAAAGCAGAAACTGCCTGTTGGCTGATGGGAAAACATGACCATCTCCAGGCAACAGGCCACTAGAGAGCGCTGGAACAGGTCATGCTCCAGAATCCCCTGACGAAACATGTCACCAACTCATCTCTTAATCTCTTATTCTATTTGATTTACATATTCTTGAAAACATATATGAATTTAATGCCATATTTAACACAATATATTACATTTAAAATATTTATTGAACATTGTGGCTAAGGTATATACATTATAAAATTATAAAAACAGAACATCAGAAGTCAAAAAAACATAATCGTAACTGTACTTGAGTGCCATCACTAAGTCATCAAATACTGAATGTATGTGTTAATATTTTAATATGAATTCTTTAGCCATTCAGAATGCTAAGAAAATGCATGCTGAGAAATAGAGGGACTCAACAAAATATACCTCTAATAGATAAAAAATATTATCAAATTAACTATGATCTAACTATGATTGTCCTCAATTTCCCCTACCATCACAGAGAGAAAATTCCAACAAAAGTCATGCACTATAAAATCTGTTTTATTTCTTGTCTTACTCAATTAAACTCTACCCAGTTTCAGCCTTTGTCCTGACATTTCCAATACCAATGGATTTATATTCATTTGTACCAGGTGTCAGAGTAACAACACCACTGTATTGCTGTCGCCTAAAATCCACCCTTCAGAACTGACAGAATCTTCAAGGTTCCTGTACATCAGGGGTTGGCAAATTCAGATTTTTCTTCCTATCTGGCACAAAACTAGTGTCCCAGGTCTGAATTGGTCCATGATTACGTATGATTAGCAAGAAAGACTGAAAACCAGAAGTGTTAGGGCTTCCCTAGTCTCGCATGGCCACACCTCCAATCTCGTCAGATTGGATAAACCATCCTCCAAGCAATGAATTTGATTGGGTTAACGTGTTTTGAAAAAAACTGACAAAAATGTTTTTCCCACCCCTTTGCCACAAAAATCCTATAGGTATTCCCCAGGCCCAGAGGCATTCTAGGCCTGGTTGAAGAGTCTGGGTCTTCCCAGGAACAGAGTGGCCTGGTTTACATCGTAACAATTAAAGCAGAAAGCCTTTTTGTAATAAACTGTAAAAAAATTAAGATCATAATGAATGTGTTTCACTTCAACGATAAGTGAAACTATGAACTAAAGAGTGCAGTTCTAGTTGTACACAGCAGAGGGAGACAGACTCACTGAGAGATCCTTGGCCCTCAGCCTCACACTCTCTTGATTGAGGACAGCCTCGAGAACCCTGTAGTACAGAGCCCCTGCCTGGTGGGAGAACCTCACTCCTCTCTCTACAAATACAACAGGAAGTTGTATTAATGCACGCAACAGAGCATGCAGAAACTCACACACACACACACACACACACGCACACATGCACTCACACACGCACGCATACACACTCACTCACACTCACACACAAACAATGTGAGAATGTACGCTCCCACCTCTGTCCAGATAACAGTTCTCTTCCCCTGGTTCCTTGTAGTGCTGGTAGAACGTGTCCAGCATGCCTCTCAGTCTAGTGGAGATGGTCTCACTTGGGTTTCTGGCACAGGACCTAAAACACAATAAACCTAAAAGATCCATATCCACTTATAAACCCATAGACTGCTGATATATATCCACCCCCCGCCACAAACGATAACCTTCTTCATAAAGGACATTACAGTCTAGTGTGGTATGAGGCAGACAGCTGACCTGAATGTGCTGGCGAGAGTGTCACTGGGTCCATGTCTCGAACCACTTAGCAAGTCCTGCAGCAGAGTTGCCATGGTGACCTCAACGCACTCAGAGCGCCCTGCTGACGGAGTGTATCTCAGTGTCAGTCAGTGGAGGAGCAGAGAACACCTGCAGAATGCACACCAACAGAGGTTTGAAAACCCCCCTCAAATTATACATGACAACGCAGAAACAGACTTAGAATTGCATTTCTGCGTTTTATAATTATGGACTTTTGATTTAGAATGATATCACAAACCGCATAGGAAGAATACCATTCATTTAAGAGATAATTGGGCCTAAGGGATGTGTACTGTTTTAAGAGTTAATGGATGCGTGTGTGTTTGTGTGAGTGTGTGTCATAGCCAAACACATGCTTAACCTCAACCATTCAGAGATGAATCGCTAGCCTTCATCTATGAGATGACAACACCAAGAAATTTCCCGTTAAAGAGGAATATTCAGATTATGTGTGATTTAATCAATTTCGCTGTCTAGCTGTTCAACAAATCTGCTGTGGGAAAGAGAGGAAGAGGGGGGCAGGAAGATAGAAAGGTTGTGTTGACTCAGTAGAAAGTGTCTCTCCTCCACAGCACTAATCATTTGCACATGTTCTCTATTTAAGTCACTGCCCGAGTTAGAGACAGACTTTGGGAGCGGCACAAACAGGACGGCAGACTGTTCTCTCCTTATGCGTGTGCCAAGAAAAGGAAGAGTTAAACTGTGGGTTGAAAATAACAAGGATGTATCATTGAGTGATGAGGTGTATGCTGATTCTGGACACATTTAGACTGATTTGAAAAGGACTAAGTTATATCAAGTCAATACGATAAGCTGGATGTGACTGTTGGGGAGGTATTAGAGGATGACACTAGCAATGACAGTGTCTTTAAGGGTTGCAGATGTGTAGAGACCAACATATATATTCGGAGGGAGAGTGAGGGAGGAAATAACAAAGATGAAAGACACGAAATAAAGGAATACAGGATAAGATGTAAGGTCACACCAGTGGATTGTCCCCATAGGTATGTCTTCCATGACTCATAACTGTACTCAAGTACAGTGTTCAAACAGATTCCTTCATGTCAGAGTCCATTCGTTTATGATATTTACCATGCTCCTGTTCCAGGCCACTGTCACTCCATGAGCCACTATCATCGAATCTAATCCAGCAAACCCATTGACCCCATCTTGGTGTTCAGTTAAAAGTTCAAAAGGTTTATTTGTCATTTGCAATAACAAGTTACGGCAATGAAATGCTTGGTTTTCCTACTCCCGACAGTGCAGTTAAAATGTAAAAAGTAACAGTAATTATAATTTTAAAAAATAAGATAACACAATCAATCAGTAATAACACTATACAAAAACACACATCAATAATAATAACTATACAACTATACAACCGTAGTGCAATGTAAAAGTGACAGGTGTGCATGATATAAGTGGCAGATGTGCATGATATGAAGTGACAGGTGTGCATGGACTATGGATGGAAGGGAAGAGGGGTTCCCGAGTTGAGCAGCCTTACAGCCTTTGGAAAGAAGCTGTCCCGTAGCCTGTTCGTTTCGGACTGAATACTCCTGTACCTTCTGCCTGACGGCAGCTTGGTAAACAGTCCGTGGCATGGGTGGCTGGGATCTGTAATGATCCGTTTGCTCCTCCTCCTACACCTCTCTGTGTAGAGATCTTGCAGGGATGGCAGGTCAGACTTTGTGATGCTCTCTGCTGTTTTAATCACCCACTGAAGTGCTTTGCGGTCGAGGGTGGTGCAGCTGCCATACCAGGCGGTGACACCGGTCAAGATACTTTCGATTGTGCATCTGTAGAAGTTGGTGAGTATCCTGGAATCCATGCCAAATCTCCTTAATCGGCGTAGGAAGAAGAGCCGTTTCCTGGCCTCCTTCACCATGACATTAGAGTGATGAGACCAGGTCAAGTCCAGGTCAAATTGACCCCGAGGAACCTGATGTTGTGAACTCTCTCTACTGCAGACCCATTGATGTGTATTGGGGCGTGGTCTTCCCACCGCTGCTTCCTGTGATCAACAATCATCTCCTTCGTTTTGCTGATATTGAGCTGGAGGTTGTTATCCTGACACCACGAAGTCAGTGACCTTACTTTGTCTCTATAGGCTAACTCAGAGATCAGGCCTATGATGGTGGTGTCGTCAGCAAACTTAACGATAGTGTAGGAGACGTGAGTTGCCAGGCAGTCGTGGGTGACGACACACAGCCCTGGGGGGAACCTGTACTAAGAGTCAGTGAGGAGGTGGTGGCGTTGCCCATCCACACCACCTGGGGTCTGCCCGTCAGGAAGTTCAGGATCCATCTGCACATAGAGGGGTCAAGACCCAGATCCCTGAGCATAACCGCCAGCTTGTGGGGCACAATAGTGGTGAAGGCTAAGCTATAGTCAATGAACAGCAGTCTCACATATGTGTTCCTTTTGTCCAGATGAGAGAGTGGAGGGTCAGAGCAATGGTGTCCTCTGTGGATCAGCGGGTCAAGTGTCGCAGGCATGGAGTCTGTGATGTGTGTTTTAACTAGCCGCTCAAAGCACTTCATGATGATTGGTGTGAGTGCTACAGGGCGGTAGTCATTCATGCAGAGAACTTTTTGCTTTTTTGGCACAGGAACAATGATGGACTTTTTGAAGCAGGTGGGGACCACTGACTGATGTAGCGATAGGTTGAAGATATCAGTAAAGATATCAGCCAGTTGGTCAGCACAGACCTTGAGAACACGGCCTGAGATGTTATCCGGTCCAGGAGCCTTGCGGCTGTTAATCCTTTTTAGGGCTTTACAGACGTCTGACCTGGTCATTTGGAAAGGGCAGCCGTCCTGGTCCATTTGAGTATCCATGCCAGGGATGATGTTCTCAAAGCGAGCATAGAAAGAGTTCAGTTCCTCTGGGAGAGAAGCCGACATTTCCCCCACACTACCTGTATTGCCTTTATAATCAGTGATGGTTCTCAGACCACTCCACGTGTTCCTGGTATTGGAGCCCTGGTAGAGAGATTCTACTTGGACTCTGTATTGAATTTTTGCAGTTTTTATTGCCTTCCTGAGATCATACCGAGATTTCTTATAATTGTCCATGCTGCCGGAGTTGAATGCTGCAGTCCGTGCCTTTAGCATGGCACAGACACCACTGTTGACCCACGAATCGGACGCCAATTTATGTGACTGTTTCCTCACCACAGACTGGGAAATGTTCCAAGAGGCGTCTGGAGGCAACACACAGAGTTAGTGACCGGTTTTATTAGCAAATGTATTGACGACATTGTACCACGTACAAAATCATTTCCTAATCAAAAACCGGTCACTGACTCTGTGTTCATTGATATTGCCTCCAGATGCCTCTCGGAACATTTCCCAGTCTGTGGTGAGGAAACAGTCACGTAAATTGGCGTCCGATTCGTCCGTCCATCGTTGAATAGACCTCATCACTGGCTTCTCTTGTTTTAGCCTCTGCCTGTAAGCAGGGAGCAACAGTATTGACGCGTGGTCTGATTTGCCGAAAGCAGGACGGGGGAGGGCCTTATATCCGTGAGGAAATGGAGAGTAGACATTGTCCAGAAAGTTTTTCCCGCGTGTCGGGAAGTTGATGTGTTTTTTAAACTTCGGTAGGACTTTCTTCGGATTGGCGCCGTTAAAATCGCTAGCAACAATAAAGGCAGCCTTTACAAAGCCCCGAACAAGCATGTTTAGCAGACAAGCATGGGCTAGCCCGATCCCATACCAGTCCAACATGGGCCAGCCCAATCCCACACCAGCCCAACATGGGCCAGCCCAATCCCACACCAGCCCAACATGGGCCAGCCCAACATAGCCGTGTTTCTTAGGAATACATTCTCTCTCTTACAGTGTGCAATGTACAGGATGTGGGCAAGTACTGACAGCTGCCAACTCCTCCCATATCCGCTTACCCTGTACCATGCTTCTGTTCCAGCGTTTGCTCTATGTGAGTCTGCATTTTCTTTGCAACTGACGGTAAAGTAAGTGAGGATAGCATTTAGAACACTTTCTGCTGTAATTCCTGGGCATAAACATTGTCAATACATTTAAAACTAAGTGCTTTAGATATATATAAAAAAAACCTTCAGAGAAATGCAACAAAACTATGTTATTGCACTTGAAACGCGAACAAGATGTTACACTGTGCCAAATACCCGTTTGGTAGTCCTAGTTATCTTGACACCTCTTACGAATGTTGCCAATTCCAGGCCAGTCGTGAGAACTACAGGCTTTAATTACTCAACACTCCAAAGCCGGTTTATGTCACGACTTTTCACGAAGAGGAACCGCAAAGGAACTATCAACAGTCAAAGACAGTTACAATCCTGACTGGCAACAGCTCCAGCATGTGACATTCTGCTACTCTTCCCTACTTTTAAGGAAACCCCACCGCTGGTCATTAGGACATATCGCGACACACAAACCTCACCATTGTTATCCCCGCGAGGTATTAACATATCAGCGGCGGACAGATTGTCACTGGCAATTATTCCAGACCTCGAATTTTAACGAGTGTCCACCAGTAAAGACAGTAGGATATTTAGCGACTTTAACCCCGTAACCCCCCCCCTTTCAATCCTCCCTTTTCCTACCCCCCCATATTTATTCAGCTACAGCATATACCAGTAAAATGCTTTTATTTTTTAAGTGCAAAAAATACAATATTTCACAATGAATGTGTACAAATAAACAGATGTACAATTGTTAAAGTAATGTAAACAAGTTCAACAAGAAAATGCTTGTACAGGTGCTGGTCATATAATTAGAATATCATCAAAAAGTTGATTTATTTCAGTAATTCCATTCAAAAAGTGAAACCTGTATAATGTATACATTCATTCCACACAGACCGATATATTTCAGGTGTTTATCCCTTTTAATTTTGATGATTATAACTGACAACCAATGAAAATCCCAAATTCAGTATCTCAGAAAATTAGAATATTAATTAAGACCAATACAAAAAAAGGATTTTTAGAAATGTAGGCCAACTGAAAAGCATGAACATGAAAAGTATGAGCATGTACAGCACTCAATACTTAGTTGGGGCTCCTTTTGCCTGAATTACTGCAGCAATGCGGCGTGGCATGGAGTCGATCAGTGGCACTGCTCAGGTGTTATGAGAGCCCAGGTTGCTCTGATAGTGGCCTTCAGCTCTTCTGCATTGTTGAGTCTGGCGTATCGCATCTTCCTCTTCACAATACCCCATAGATTTTCTATAGGGTTAAGGTCAGGCGAGTTTGCTGGCCAATTAAGAACAGGGATACCATGGTCCTTAAACCAGGTACTGGTAGCTTTG
>JACXGI010001589.1:0-74870 GCA_016801175.1 Esox masquinongy
GTGATTGACTCGGTCATTGTAAAATATTCCACTTCTTTCCCTTAAAAAACTCCTGGGTTGCTTTCGCAGTATGTTTTGGGTCATTGTCCATCTGTAAAGTGAAGCACCGTCCATTCAACTTCGCTGAATTTGGCTGAATCTGAGCAGACAATATATCCCTATACACTTCAGAATTCATCCGGCTGCTTCTGTCTTCTGTCACATTATCAATAAACATTAGTGACCCAGTGCCATTGGAAGCCATGCATGCCCATGCCATCACACTGCCTCCACCGTGTTTTACAGATGATGTGGTATGCTTCAGATCATGAGCTGTTCCAAGCCTTCGCCATACTTTTTTCTTCCCATCATTCTGGTACAGGTTGATCTGGCCTTTCTATTCTTGAGGCTTATGAATGGTTTGCCCCTTGTGGTAAACCCTCTGTATTTTCTCCCGTGAAGTCTTCTCTTTATGGTAGATTTGGATAATGATATGTCTGCCTCCTGGAGAGTGTTCTTCACATTTTTTCTCAGAATGTACCAAACTGTTGATTTGGACACCCCTAATGTTCCAGCTATCTTTCTGGTGGATTTTTTCTTGCAGTGGCCTGTTTCACTTGCATTGAGAGTTCCTTTGACCGCACGTTGTGAGTTCACAGCAACAGCCTCCAAATGCAAATGCCACACATGGAATCAACTCCAGATCTTATACCTGCTTAATTAATGAAGAAATAACGAAGGAACACCCCAAACCGGTCCATGAAACAGCTTTTGAGTAAATTGTCCAATTACTTTTGGCCCCTTGAAAAAAGAGGGGGCTACATATTAAGGGGCTGTAATTCCTATACCCATCTTCCAATCTGGATGTGAATACCCTCAAATTAAAGCTGAGTGACTGCACTTTAAGCCCAAATTCATTATTTCACTGTGACTTGAATATATTTTGGTAAACAGCCAAAATAATATAACTTGTGTCAGTGTCCAATTATTTCCAGACCTAACTGTATTTACTCTGCTATCAAATTGGAGACAACATTTATCATAATCCTAATCCTAACCTTGACCCCAAAAAACAAACCTTAACTCTAACAAAAATATTTATTTACATCCAAAATCTAACAGTAAGATCTTAACAAAAATGGACTGTTTAAAAAAAAGACACATATATACACAAACACATTTTTAAAAGATTCATCCATGTGGGGACAGTTTCTATGTTCCCAAAAACCCAACTTAACCCTAAAACTAACCAGAAACACTAACCGCAAACCTAACCTTAACACCAATCAGGAGGCATGACGAGATATGGAGGTATGTCCTGGCGAGACTACCCTAACCCGATCTTCCTCGTGGGGAACAGCAAAACAGCTTTTCTTTTATACATTTCACTATCCTAGTGGATTGTAGAACCAGGGGGTCTAACACCAGGGGGTTAGAAATGTGTTTGGTCGTTGGAGATGTAGTAAACATTATCTGGCAGCTGGACAGAGTTCTTCCCGTCAACCTGTCCTCCATCTGCATATCGCTCTCCCCGGTGAGCGTCCAGGTACGGACCCCAACCCTCCACTGGAGAACACACAGCACACAAACGCTGCAGACAGAGACAAAGATGATTCACAGGACTGTAATGGAGAGCCAACACCCTTCCGATACTTGGAGACACACAGATAATTATTTTCGTTTGAATAGAGAAACACTCATATGATGGCAAATACATTCCTGGAATTGAAAGAAGTCACAGTATTTAAAGGAGCTTTTCTTTTAATGTACCAATCAAAATAGCAGCCTACTTCGAAAATTAGCAGGTTCCCCTGGTCTCCAATACCAATATGTGTGTCACTGGGCATGTTAGAAAACACATCATCATCTTCAAATCAGGATCCTCTGACAACTGAACGCTTGTTATTGTGTGCTGTTGTTGACATCAGCAGCTGCCAGGTCAACAAGGCGATGTGTCTTGACATGTCTTGCGATTTGAGATGCAACAGTTTACATCATGCACAACATACTATATTACTTTTACTTACTCAGGGGAAATGTTGAGAACAGGTTCTCATTTACATTTAAAAGGGAGAAAATAACAAAGAAAAGAAATTAAATCTGTAACATTAAAATAGCAACAGATTGAAGGCAAATGCGTTTATCAACAACAGAAACTATTAGCAATCTTCTAAATTCAGTAAAGGACAAGTTTCTTGAGCTTGAGCTCTGTTTAAACTTCATTCCACAAAAGTGGCATTTAATAACTGAAAGCAGTTTTACCTAGGTCAGTAACCACCTTAGGTTTTTCCAGTTTTAACCAGTCACTTGTTCTTGAACTGTAATTTGTAGTTTTAACCTCAATGAGTGATGTCAGATGTGTCCTGCTGGTGGTTTCTGAAAGAAGGCGTTTGTAGATGAACAGAAAAGCCCACCTTTTTAAGTGTACAATACAGAGCAAATCATGTTTTGAATGGTACTGGAGTGCTTGATAAACCATGGTTGGTATAAGGCGTAACTTTGCAGTAATAAGGTGATCAATTCAGAACCAACAGAAACATTCTAAAACTGTATCCTCCACAGTGTTAGCCTTAGTTAGCCACAGACACAGAAACACAAACACATCCTTTCATACTAAGACAGCAACACAAGAATTTTGACGTGCCATATATTTTGTGACCATTCGGCCACAGCAGCAGGCCCTCCCGGCATGTGAGAAATCAGATGTAACGGGGGACACCTCTAGGGTTTATCTGGTCTCTCCCTCTCTCTCTCCCAGGTGTACACTTTCAGAGTGGGTAAGGCGTCTAAACGAGTACACTCTGACACACAGGCGCAAACTAGAGAAAGAGTCATTATGCAAAAAACTCCAGCCACGGTCTCCAGCAGTAACTAATCAAAAGCCTTTGTGTGCCAAGTTATCTTGATCTGCTCCATCCACTGAGACATACAGTTTACAGTTTTGTTATTAGCAGCCACACTTATCCACAGCAACTTACAATTAAAGACATCCAAAGCTGCTCTCCACTACCATTCAACTACAAGTTTGTTTAAATATTTGTGTGTTTCAGTCAGGTTGTGATAGTTGGTGAAACGGTCACACCTTCAGTGGGAAAAGGTAGCCACATCTCTTTGACCAACCAGTAATTATCTGAGATGGCCATTCACACGTCATTTGCACTGTCAGGCCAAACCACGTAGATGTCTGTAAAGCTACAAACATCAAACCAAATTACAAATAGCATAAACAGAGCTACATACATTGGCAAAATTATAATTTCAGGTTGGCAAAAGAATGTCTTACTGGAAATTGTGGTCAACAAGGGCTTGCATCACGATGGAATTATACCATTTCCGATTGAAGTAGGCAGCCAGCTGCTTGAAATCACAGGAATGAACCTATCAATGGCTCAACACACCATGGCCACCCACATCTCAAACACAGAAATTGCCTCTTGCAAACAGTCTTCACTCTGAAGAGAAATTAATCGTTGATGAAACATGCTCTTTAGTTGACGCATCAGCATGGAAACAAGATATGACTGCACCACAGAATTTGTAGTACAGGTTCACCTGGCAGGGGTAGCATACCACCAGAACACAATCAGCAAGTTACAGTGTTATCTAAACGCAATTAGACCCAAACACACCTTCCAGGGACTTCCTTGGGCGTGGAATATTTTCCAGACAGCGACGAGGGGGATCCAGATGAGGCAGAAGGTGATCATACACCAGCCAAGAGCCACACCCCATGCAGGGTACTGCACAGTACCGTAGGACGGGGGACGGAAGGACAACCATGACCACACCAGGATCATCTACAAGGTGTTAGAGAGCATGATTTTATATGTTTGTCTACTTTTAGTCATTTAGCAGGCACTCTTATCCAGGTCATTGTACAAGAACAGTTTGGGTTAGGTGCCTCACTCACTGGCACAGTGACACAGATTTTTTATTTATCTGTTTACTTTTTTTACATGCTCTGGGATTTGACCAAGCAATCTTTAATTTACTGGGCCAAAACTCTTGCCTACTAGGTTATCTGCCGCCACAGAAAACAAAGGGGTTTGAGAAAAAGGTTATTGCAGAGAGATCTAGGTAGCACAGATATTAAATTCTAAGATACACCACAGAGAGGAATAGAGAGCGAGAACTTACAGTGATGATGGCGGGAGAGATGAAGAACCAACATGCTCTCCACCACAGCCAGAAGATAGAGTGCCTTGTCCCAATCATCATCTCTATGTCCTTAATGAAACGGTTTCCTCCTACACACAAACACATACTAAATGTCATACAATATACAGAATGTTTTTTCCTGGATGCTGATTGGTGAGAAGTTGTGAGTTACATAGGAATGAGCCACGAGGGGTGTGGTATATGGTCAATATGCCATGGCTACGGATCTCAAGCACAATGCAGCATTGAGTTTATAAGAGCAAAAGGTTTAAAACAGCAACAATGCACCTTAGGGGTTTGCGGTATAGTATAAAGCGAATATATCATAGCCAAGGGCTGTATTCATGCATAAAAACAGCTCTTAGCAGGGGAATATTGGCCACACCCACTCAGGCATTTTTGCTCAAATATAAATTGTGCTATACTGTACCATATATGTAGAAGACCCCAACAAGCTCTAGAAGAGCAGTGATCAGTAAAACAAAGCCAGTACCAAACTGATCCATCAGAATCACCCAATATATCCCTGCCTGGTAACACACAAACACAAAGTTATCTCATGCATGCACACACAGTATAGCACAAATCAATGTTCATAAAATGGTCAACTGCAAAGAAAATTAAGTTAGCTAAGTAACTACTTTAGTTACAGTAACTATGGATCTACCTGTGTTACGCACGGCAGGCCAAGCAGGAACAAAATGGAGCAGGTTCCCATGGAGATGATGGAGCGTTTTGATTTCAAGGTTTTAGGGAATGCATCCACAAGGCAGGTGGAGATGACCTCTGATGGAAAAGGGGCCAAGAGTCAGAGGTCTGACTTGATAGTTATGAAGTAGTGAGTGAGAGTGTGAGTGTGTGACTGACCTACACCAGCGAACTGCGTGTCGAGTCCGAGGGTGAGCAGCATGAAGAAGAAGAGGATGGACCAGAGAGGAGAGATGGGAAGCTTGGACAGGGCATCTGGGTATGCAATAAAGGCTAGTCCAAAACCTGGGCACACACACACACACATACACACATACACACACACTTGGATAAAGCCGAAACCAATACTTGAGAAGGTTACAAAGGAAAATAGCAAATAACTTAATTGAGCTGAATATCCTAGAGATTAACATCCTTACATATTTTTTAAAGTATGTTCACCTTTCTATAACCAGGTAAGCCAATTCAGAACTCGGAGTTGTTATTTACAATGACCACCAGGACAAGGCTATTTTCTTGCTGCCTTTGAAGAAAGAATGTTGGTTCTGTAGTCAGCTGAAATTAGGTGTTTTTATTTTCCATAGGTTTGTCAGAACTACAAGCAGTCATTTATTTTTTGTAAAAGCCTAACTTTGCTTCCCTTGCCGTGTGCACTTCCTAAAGAGTAGTCAGTCAAAGATTATTTTGGAGACTATTGCTTTGGGCTGGAGCCAATGTTTTGGCAGATCACCTCAGACAGTTCAATGGTGAATCACAGGCAGTAGCAAATTTTGGTCCTCATTTCTATGAGTGGAGCGCCTAGTGGAGCGACTAAAAAATCAAGTCCAATAGAAAATTCCACTGAGCTTGTTTTTTTAGTCCTAGACTAGGCTTAATCTGTGTCTGCTAAACCGGCCCTGAATGTTATATTATCATCATCAATCTGAAGCAGGAAGGATGCGCCATTCTTTCCATTTTCATGTATGGTTTGTTACACCAACTATATTTATTTCTAACCATTTCAACAATGAATAGAGTAAAAAAAAAAAACGCTTCAACACAATTTAACTAAGCACTTTCGACAAGGGCTACCATAATGACTACAGTTTGAACCTCTGAAGTGCCTAACATTGGTTTACTACGGACCTGACAGGGCCACCTCTGATACAGGCTTTCCAGAGACGTGAGCCATGTGACCTAGGATGGAGAAGATGGTGAAGCCTGCCAACACACTAGTACCTGCACCGAATCAAACACACAACAGAAAAAGACAAACACTGATCAACGAAAACAATGAAACCATTGGAATGTTGTTAAATGTAAAGTACCAGTCAAACTTTTGAGCGGCACTGTATTTTAAAAACGCTTCCTAAATCTGTCCAGCGTGTGTGTGTGTGTGTGTGTGTGTGTACCACAGTTGGTGAGGCAAACGGTGAGTGCGTCCTTGAACACGTTGTTGTGGAACTTGTTATAAGAGGACAGGGCTGTAACTCCACCCCCTGCTAAGGACAGAGTATAGAATATCTGTGTCGCCGCATCTCTCCACACCTGCCAAAGCACCAAACAGACAGACAACTTCATTATTTCAAATCAATAATGTGTGTATTTCTAGTTACCAGATATGTGGTTGGGCTCTGACCTCTGACTCAACCAGTTTAGTGAGGTTTGACTTGGAGCCAATGTAAAACTCAATCCCATCTCTGGCGCCTTCTAGTGTCAACCCTCGAATCAGCAGGATCAGCAACACCACATAGGGAAATGTAGCTGTGAAATACACAACCTGGATAACAAACACAAATTACAGAAAACAAATATTAGAGAGAATTCACACAGAAACACATAAAGACAGACATATAGAGATGATACAGGATAAACCATCTCATGCACATAATCAATCACATAGATTGATATCGTTCTCATTATGGCATTTGTGAGCACACAGAAAGCACCTTTAAGGCAGTGTGGGTTTTTAAGTGGTAACAGTCACTGTTTTTGTATAACATTGTTATATAAAAAGAAATATAGTGTAAAATGTGTTGTTACAACAGTTATATAGCCATGATGTCTCGGCCAGAGAAAGACGATCTGTGACTCCGAGCCTAAACCCAGTTATTTTCAGTTCTGGACAGGGCCACCAACACTGCTTATTGCCCCAGAGCGAGACATTCACTATTTTTTGGGGCCGGGTCATTAAGTCAACCATTGCTCTGTTTGTTACCGCCGCCTGCGGTTATGGCATGTCTCATCACAAATAGAATGAATTGAATGAATCATAAGATCCTTTCTTAACACATAGGTAGTCCCACCCACTAGACTACTTCAAAATGGTGAAAGTCCTCAGTGATGTCGGTAAAACAGGCTTTTGGCCCCTTAAGGCCTCTATCCATCTTTCCGTCATACAAACATGAAAATGTGGGTGACACTAACTTTTCCTGAGGACTGGATGCCTTTGTAAAGGGCAGCAGCGATGAGCAGCCATCCCAACAGCAGACAGAGAGCCAGATGCCAGACCACTGGACCAGTCTCATCTAGACCACTAGACCTTTGTAAGGTCACCAGGCTGGGAAGGACACAGACAGATTGACCACAATTCTTCATACAACCTGGCATTCCAAATGACCTATGGAACCTTTTTATTCAACTGATGAAACCTATTTGTAATTGTGGGCAAGATTAAAATAGAATCAAGGTTAAGTGTGTGTTACTCACTCCCAGTACTGTTCACTGGGGCTCTGTATTGGGATGCTGATAATGTCTTTCTCTGGACAGGTGTGATTCTCCCACAGTGTCATGTTGCCTATAAGTATTGGCTCACTCCAGTTGGCGGCAGTTGTAATGTTGCACACCTCTGTAGAGATCAGAGGTCATTGGTCAGAGTGGACATTTTTCGTTGTCACTCATTTTAGGTCCATCTGTGTTCCAGGTTTCCTCTCAGCCAAGTAAGACAGAAGAGTAAAAGCTGCACAGGAGGGAAACGGTACATAATAGTAAAACAGCTACCTCGTGGTGTGAGACTACAGTTGCTGTTGGACCAGTGGAAACAGTCGCTCCATGGCAGAGGGAACTGGAAGGAAGCAAACAAGTAGTAGAGACTGTATGCAATGATGACATTGTAGTAGATGGCCATTAACACACCGACCGCAACCATGGCTACACCCACACCTGGAGAGGATAGAGGAAGGAATGTTTAGGGTTACACAGAAATGCCTTTTGTTCATACCAAGAAGGAGGGTAGCAACTGATAATCTACTAACTGCCGAAAGAACTAGCTGCCAATAATTCATTTATAATGCAAGAGGCTCTAGTGAAACACAGTGGCAGGTCTGACTGATAGCGGTTCTGTAGGTTAGTATGACACGCAGAGAAGTGGGAGGAGTCATTTCCTGCTAGATCGATCCTGTCTGGGGTTACCTTCGGACCCCTCCTATCTCAGACTGTAGTTTTATGCTGCAATAATTTTGTTCTGGGGACTAGGGTCAGTCTTGTACTGTCTCATTTACATTTGTTTTTCTACATTGGATTAGTTTACATAACGAGGGACTGGGGCCAGTTTGAATAATATGCTGAGGTATACTTATGGATGTAACGAAAAGCTCTACATTTTCGGGTGCCCTTTTGGATCTGAGGACCTGAGCCCAAAGACCCTCAGGACTACCTGGCCTGACGACTCCTAGCTGACCCTGTCGAAAGTCCTCCTGGTTGTATTGCAGATCTAGTTGCTACCCGATGATTCTTGCTGTCACAGCCCACAACCAAACTTGTTTTCCCTGTCCTTGTCCACATGATTGTCCCTGCTCCTGTCTACCTGGTTGTCCCTGCCCTTGTCCACCTGGTTGTTCCTGACCTTGTCCACCTGGTTGTGCAGCTGATCTGGATTCAGCCTAAAGATTCTAGACACAGCCCACTTACATTTATTCACCTGCTGGTCATATGAACATGGAAAAAAACATTGATGTGGCCCAAAAAGGTCATGTACTGTCATAATCCTCACCCATCACAGCCAGAAGAGGACTGACCACCCCTGAGATTTCAGCTCCTCTCTAGGTTTCCTCCTTTCCAACCCTACTTGGGTATTTATTTCCTAGCTACTCTGCATACATTTAATGTTGTTGCTTGCTCATTGGGGTTCTACCTGTCAATTACCGATTGAGCTTTATAAAATAAATTTGACTAAATTTAAAAGAAGCAACCTGCACAGTCCTTAGACCTCAATACAAATGTATCAAGAGTCTTTGGCATGACATGGAAAGGGCAGTTCTCAACACAAATCTATCTGATGCCATCATGTCACTGT
Source organism: Esox masquinongy (assembly GCA_016801175.1). Classification (NCBI taxonomy): domain Eukaryota; kingdom Metazoa; phylum Chordata; class Actinopteri; order Esociformes; family Esocidae; genus Esox; species Esox masquinongy. The sequence continues at coordinate 9,119 of JACXGI010001589.1, forward strand.
GGACTAAAATTCCAGTGGACTGTTTCTGACACCTTGTCGGGTCCACACTCTGAAGAACTCTGGCTGTTCTGGTGGCAATAGTCCACCGTGGTACTTGATGGGCGCTCCTAATAAACTGGGTATCATATGACTGGTGTGCTTAAGATCTTCGAGTGCGTCCAAACAAAAACCATGGTCAAAAAGTAGCAGGAATTAAAATGTGTCCCACATGAGATACCAAAAAAAGGGCTTTTAGTCTAACTGCGGTGTTATGTCCATTATTTCGGCTTAGAAAACACTCAGTGGCTGGGCAGGTCTGTCATTGTCTGTGGCACTGGATAGACAGCAATCACTGCAGTTGTTCATCCCGTGGTAGTGGAAAAATGGACACTGTCAAGATCTAAATCCAACCCTCGTGCCGATGTATAAGGTAACGCGAGTCTCAGAAAAACATGTTCTGAACAAGACTGATTATATGACCCATTTGCACGTCGAATTCCATTTTACTCTAGAATCAACATTTCAGACTCTATGCCCCTGATTATAGGTTACCTTGAAATATGGGCAGTGACCTCCAGACATTGATGGGACCTTGGCTGCAGAACTGACCAAAGGAACTTTCCAGAAAGAACATAGGGATACCAGCAACAGCCAGCATAATGAAATACGGGATGAGGAAAGCACCTGGACGGGTAAGAGTCAGAGAGAGATATTAAGTAGCCGGAGGATGATGGGAATAAAACCAGAAGGCAAATACATTCATCTGAACTGTACCTTTAAGAAAATCCTGTCATGTGTGATTATAGGGCATTAAGTTCCTGTGGACAGTGGTCTTCTCTGAACTGCCTGTACTCTAGCCTTCCTCTTGATGCTATTTTATCAGCCATGATCACCCCAGGACTATCAATTTTTATTAGTAGTAGTAGTAGTAGTAGTAGTACTAATAGCATGTCATTGCCGTAACTTGTTATTGCAAATGACAAATAAACCTTTTGAACTTTAGTAGTACTAGTAGTATTATTAGGTGTGTCCTTCCTACTCACAGATGAAGTATTCTTGTATGTGTGTGTGTGTGTGTGTGTGTGTGTTTGGGTGTGTGTGTGTTCACGTGTGTTTGCACATGTAGTGTGTGTTGACTGACCTCCTCCATTCTTATAGGCCAAATAAGGGAACCTCCATACGTTTCCCAGACCCACAGCATAGCCAATCATAGACAACATGTACTCCCTTTTACTGGCCCAGTTCCCACGGTCAATATTCTCTTCACTGCTGGGCACATTGGATTCGTGTTGCTGCTTCTGATGTTTCTCATGGTCATCCTTAACCTGAATCACAGACAGACGGCAAGCAAACACACACGCACGCACGCGCGCGCGCGCGCGCACACACACACACACACACACACACACAAAGCTGTTAATAAAGCACATTTCCCCAAGCTAAAAAGTCTATGTTAGGCAATTACTCAATACAAGCAATGTAACACACTAGAATTCGTTTTTTATTCGTCCACACACCAGTTTCTAACCACATCCTACCAAATCATTCGGTACAGGTAAATAGTTAAATTATATTTCACATTCGAAATTAATGAAAATTCTACCTGTTTTTTGGAACGTGACAATGACCGCCTAAATCTTTACCCATGAATCAATCGTCATATTAAACCGTTCATTACAAAATGAGAAGACATGTCTCGCTAACAAGGCGAAAAACATTTTTGAATAATATTTTCTGGTCGAAATACTGTTTGTCCTGTCGAAACTGAACATGCATATTTTACTACTACATCAAAACATTTGAATGTCAACCTACCTTCCCAGTTGTCGGAAAATTTCTTAATATTGCGTCTGTGAAACTCCTCCAATACTTCCTCATTTTACTGCTGTCTGTGACTGTGCCTACAATAGTGATGAGAAGCTTTTGTTTGGGTCACAGGTACTGTAGTTCAGGTTTTTAAACTCCGGTGCGCCTGAATGACAGACAGGTTAACCGCACATCTCTAGCCAATCAAGACATCGCTCTCTCATCCCAGCACAGTATGAACACTCCGTTCCACTGTTGATTGTGAGTGGGGACTATTTGGGGAGTTTATGTCACACCTATAACACACTTTTTATTAGTCACCTGGATTCATGATTTTGCATAATCAATATTTGAGATACATATTATATTATTTGAGAACACTTGACCAACCAACGTGCGTCTGGGTGTGCATGTTATCTGTGTTAAAGTACTTGTCTGCATGCTGGTGTCAGTTTCAAAACATTTAGGTAACGACTTTTTTGTCTCAGATCATCTGAGTACATATGTTCCTTTTGGCAAGGTGGGAGAGGGCAATGTGGAGTGCAGTAAAGAATCATTGAATCTGTTGGAGTCGTAAATGGATTTAATTAGACATTTTTGCCGGTGATTAACACAAAAAGTCCACAATCTGAAATTCAGTTATTCAAAGGCACAAATCAGGTGTAGGATATAAGAACAATTCCAAGTCAGTGAATATCCCCTGGAGCACAGTAAATGCCATTATTAAGAAATGGAGAGAATATGTCAGTACTTCGAATTGATCAAGAACAGGCAGTCCTCAAAAACTGAGTGGAAAAAGATTCTACGGTCTGATGAGACCAAAATATAGTTTTCTTCCTCATCATCCTAAGAACACAATCCCTACCATGAAGCATGGTATTAGCAGCCTCATGCAATAGGGATTCTTCTCAGTGGGAGGAACTGGTAGACTGGTCAGGATGGAGAGAAAGGTGAACGAAGTAAATACGTAGAGGTCCTTGTAGGAAATCTGATCCAGATCATATGTGACCTGAGACCGGGGTGAAAGTTTCATCTTTCAGCATGACAACAACCCAAAGAATCCAGCCTAGACAACACTGGAGTGGTTTGTCTTTGAATGTCCTCGAGTGGTCCAGTCAAAGCCCGGTCCTCACTCCAATTGAGAATATGTGTAAAGAGTTGACAATTGCTTTTCACCAAAGTTCCCCATCCAACCTGATGGAGCTTGAGTAATTTTCTTTAGAAGAACGGGCAAAAATCTTTGTGTTCAGATGTGCAAAGCTGGTTGACACTCATGGCTTATTATTTCCAAACTCATGGCTGGAAATTATGCCAAGGATACTGCTAACAAATATTGACTAAAATGGGTGCATACTTAAGCAACAAATTATTTTCTGTTTGGTATTTGTAATTAAGGTGGGTGATACCTTTGAGGGGCACTGTATGAAACATCTTCATTGAAAAACTGGTGAAAAACACACACCCAGTAGCCTATTCACAATCAATAGTAATATTTTTAGATCATGTAGCTACCTTATTTAAATACGTTTGCAACAAATGTTCTGACACAATAGCTGAAGAGTTTAATTTTCAGAGTTCCATACGGTTTTATAGAAAGCAATAGATGAGGTGATTTGCAAGCAAAGGTCATTGAAATGTGCTAAACAGCTGTAATAAAACAACTGTCATTTAAAAGTGTAAAATATAAGACCCAGGGTGGCCTGATCAGTGAATGTAATCATCCTGTTAAGCTGTCAATGCCTGGGGAGTAGCCAACCCAAAGGTCATACAGGCTACTGATTGAGTATGAAAATAAATAAGAACATAATGTCAATGCCAAGTCTATGAAACCATGAATGGTCTTTGCCTAGAAAACTCCAAGGACTGTTGAAATCTGGAGGGACAATGCACAGGCGAGGCAGAGGAAGAGCAAGAGATCTAGAATGAAAACAGGATCACTGGAAACTTGCTGGAACGTGTGCAAAGTTAGTCTCAAAATGTACCCGCAATGTGACTTGAAAACCTTGACCGTTCTTCAATTTAGAGATTTTTGTGCACATTAAATATTTCTTGTATCTTTTATTTCAACTCATGAAACATGTATCCAACTTTGTTGCATTTATATTTTTGTTCAGCATAAATTGCTCAGTGTCTTGCCATCATGTGCTGTGAGTGCTCCTATTAGTTCAGTTATTTACTGTGTACAGAATTGTTTATTGCAGTATCCAATGCGTGACTGAGGCCTTGCCTCATGACAACATCACCCTGTGAGCTCAGGACATCGGGAAATGTGTCCACTAAACGCAGCATCCTGTCAAACACGGTAATTGTTATGATTCTTCCCACTAAACCTTAAAAGAAGCCAGAAACAACACGCTCAAAAGGGGGACACTCCTTTGCGTCTAACTACCGCAATTAATCTTGCAGGCGCTGCACTCTCCACAAGGAGTTGCTCAAGCTCCTTGTGGTTAGACAACCCCATCTGAACCCCCCCCCAACCAAGAAGGTGCTGAGACAATTTCCAGGGCCAAGGACGCTTTACAATATAGGACTGGAGAATCCTCAACACAATAAAAAAAATAAACTGTTTGACGGTTCAGGAACCTTACAGGAGATAGGCGCGGATGTTTCTGTTACTGTTACCGACAGAGGACTTCACCAGCAGTATTACAAATGCTACTCTCTACTCTCCAAACCACTACGGTAGTTAGCCTCAAAAACTGGATGGCCAGGTTACAGATGCTAAAAAGTACCTACAGAGTTCTGGAAAAACGTCTAGTCGACAGAAGAGACAAAGATTAACATTCACCTAGATTGGTGTAGTGAATAAACCATCTAATATATACCTAAACCATTACATATGTGATTGGGTTCATTGTCTTGCTAGAAGATAAAATTGCGGCCAAGTTTCAGCCTACTGGCAGAGGCAAAATGTTTTTTGTTTCCTGGTACTTGTCTGTGTAAGCACTTTGTGACAAGTGGTGATGTATAAAGGGTTTTATAAAACACACATGATTCACATTTAGTAGTTTGTGATGCCATAAACATTCACAATGTCCCCAGAGATCACCACCATATTTTACAATAAGTATGAGGTATTTTTGCATTTGCATCCTTGTTTTGATGCCAAACCCATCACTGGTGTGCATGGCCAGAGCCCAATTTTTGTTTCTTCTTACCATTGAACCAGGCTGGAATCCATTGATAAATTTTGAATGAATCTGTTTGGTGTTCACTGCACGTTTCATTGATGTTTCTAAGTTAATATATTCCTGCACTTCATAAGTCATGGCCTTTAAACTCCACCTCTTGGATGGTAGGTTGTTACCTTCTGGAGTCAATGACCAATTGTTTTATTTCAGTGGCATTGAATCTTATATCTTATCTGGGAGCCAGAAAGGCTAGTCATTAACATAAACATTTTAACAAAGGTGGTGAATACTTTCAGAGTAGAATATTTAAGCTTAGTTTGTAAACATTTGTATAATTGTATTTTTACTTAATATTTTGTGTAGATTCATCACAGAGAATCCAAATGACTATCATTCACAATGTAACACAACCACATTTAAAAAAGAGGTTGAATTCTTAATCTGTAACCCACTGCACTCAATTGTGACCTTTTCTGATTTTAAATGTATCCGTTTTCTCTGATTACGCTGCATTCAATAATCCCTGTACAGTGGAACACAAATGGCTTATACTGACGGATTCGCAGGAGTTAGGCCACAGCAAATGGTTATTCATTAGAGGTTTGCATTTCCAAAAAGCAACCATTTTGTGAAACGTGTGTGCAGCAGGGCTTCCTTTAGCCGGCCAAACTGTCCAGATATATTGTCAAGTTTCCAAAGCGTCCAAACTGCTCACAACGTAGTCATACGTCGTCGGTGAAGTGTACACTTGGCAAAACGGTCATATATTGCCTTAATTATCCTGATTTATTGTGCCCAGAGATAGGTGATTCTCTCCAAAACCGAATAAAGACCACCTCAAGATCATGTCTTCAGGAGGAAAGCGTCATCAGGCTGAGGTACATCGCAAACTGCGAGAAGGATTTGGACAGTTACGATTTCACAACAGCAGTGGTGGTTGGTAGATCACTTTCAGTAGGCCAAGATACCCGGCAGACGCCGACATGCTCCGTTGATAAAAAGCGCGCGCGTGAAAACCAAGCACTCATCTCCGGTTGCGCACGTTTCGTAACAACTGGATGCGTTATTGACCAGCTCGAAAAATACTCTGGTCTAACCAAAAAGCATCCGGATAACCGAAAGCAGGTCTGGTGCTGACCCTTGTTTTGAGGCGATTGTTAGGTTGATTTTCAACTCGGCAAAATGACTCCTTCCACGGTTGACAGTTCAGACGAAAGTACTTTGGATTAAACGTAGCTGTATTTTGTGTTTTGTTATTTATTAGGCTGATTTAAAAAGTTAAAATAGCATATCTTTACTGTGCAGGCTATAGGTATGTTACTCTATGAAATCGTTTATGATTTCGCAGTGAAGATTGGAAATGTTTTGCTCTCCTATTCATCCTGGTATGTTGTAAGGTTTTCATTGTTGTCAATCCGGTACCTTGCTCAAAGCAACAACCACCTACACAATCCACAATTAACTTGATTTGAATCTGTTACCATTTATTACCAGTAGACTATCCAATTGCAGCTGACAGCATTGTGTTGTTTTTGTCTGTTTAATTTTAATACACGCCACTGAATCCAAGTGATTTGCTGCTGAGAATGCACATTTACTTTCATGTTCATTAGAAGGGCACCAGCGATGTCAGGGAAGTATTCAGAGATGTTGTTCTAATAGTTTCTAAAGCAGCAACCGAAGAGTCAGAGGAGGACTGGCACAGGAAGAGAGGATGTGGTCAGACACACTGAGATACAGGATGTAGTCTTCTGAAGTAGACCTGTATGATGTTCTCAGAGCTTGGCTGTAAAGCGGGTAATAGTTTTCATGTCATCACAAGCACACACTCCGTATGCACATAATTAGAACACTGTACATCGATCTGCCGTATGAGCAAATGTAGTCTGTTGAAGGAAAGGAGCTTTTCAGGCACTGGGTAACCATCATGTTTTGAGCTGCATGATTGTTGTAGTTGTGTGCAAATGTACAGTCACTGCATACCATGGCTCATGTACTACATTACACACAAAGAGACAGAGGTTGTCACACATAATTACACAGACCATTACAGTGTCAGCACCCTTATCATTGGATTAGAGGTTAGTGGGCTACAGACACACACGCACACACACGCACACACACACACACAGCACACATAGGCTACACCACGTTGTTGCCATCATGCAGGACTAAATTTGACCAAGTGTCTGTTTTTAAAGAACACTGCATGCTTTCAGGTTTAAACAGTAATTCATGGTAATCCTGACCACAGAAAAGAATTAAAGGGGCCGTGTCTTAAAAGTACCATCTATGAGGTGTTACACCAAACTGTTATGATGAGAATTGGTGTGTGTGTATATGTGTGTGTGTACATATTTTTTCCGCAAACAGACAAGTGACTGATATAGCAATTGATGAGAACAGAGAAAACCCTAGTTGTTTTGTTTGTATGTGTGTGTCAGTTGTGTGTGTCAGTTAGCAAAGATCCTATGCTTACTGATGTTGTGCACCTCAACACTTAATAAACCAATAACTGGTGAAGTCTTAGTTAAACATAAATGCCTTTATTAGCAGAGTACGAAAGGCTTGTAAATGACATCAAAACACCCAGACCTCAGTCAGTACTAAAACCAATACATGCAATAGGCCCACATTTCTCTTCAATCATAAAAAACAGTCACATCCATACTCAAGTTAGGGCAAGGACACAAAGAAAATAAGGCCCCATCTTCAAAATCATCAAAGGCTGAAAATGTTAATAAAAATCAAAATGATGGCCACCCAACTGCCATTCGTCCACTATTATAATTACCTTTAGAAAGATAGGTGAATGCATAGAGTTTTAGCAGATTTCGTCTGTCTCTGTGTACCCTTAGTCAATTATAGTAACGCCTATTTAGAATAGACTGCATGCATATTCCTACTGTACATACAGTAATCATATTATATAACATCATGTTGATTAAATACACTAACAATCAAAGACAGACAAGATACACACACGCTATTAGACATGTATGTATGTATTCACATATACCCACAAACACAATCAGAAACCCACATGTAAGTCTCAAACATTGTATTTGTCGTTTTGAAATCAATGCAACAAAAATGTGAAATATTTAGGTAGCCTACACAGTCATTTACACTCAACAGCGATAACTTTGCAAGCACTTTTTACACTCTTCAAAAAGTCTGTGTGTATTATTGTGCTTAAAAAACTACCTTACCTGATATGGAGATGTATCTTAATGTCCATAATGTTAAAACAATATTATTAAAACAAGCCAAACCAAAGACTTGGAGCAGGTAAGTCCTTGTGTCTCAACCCTCTGCTTCCCTCTCTTGGTTAGATTTGTAAATTGCAATATTAAGCTAAAGTTATGACTGCTGCCCACTGTTGAGGACATGGGATAGTTGCAGATTGTATAATGGATATTACGCCATCTGGTTGTGAGATGGGGATATTACAGGGTGATGCTTTAGCCTGGTGAGATGGAGATATTACAGGGTGATGATGCTTTAGCCTGGTGAGATGGAGATATTACAGGGCGATGACGCTCTAGCCTGGTGAGATGGGGATATTACAGGGTGATGACGCTCCAGCCTGGTGAGATGGGGATATTACAGGGTGATGATGCTCTAGCCTGGTGAGATGGGGATATTACAGGGTGATGACGCTCCAGCCTGGTGAGATGGGGATATTATAGGGTGATGATGCTCTAGCCTGGTGAGATGGGGATATTACAGGGTGATGACGCTCCAGCCTGGTGAGATGGGGATATTATAGGGTGATGATGCTCTAGCCTGGTGAGATGGGGATATTACAGGGTGATGATGCTCTAGCCTGGTGAGATGGGGATATTACAGGGTGATGATGCTCTAGCCTGGTGAGATGGGGATATTACAGGGTGATGATACTTTAGCCTGATGATAAGATGGGTTTGTTATAGCTGATGATGCTCTAGCATGGTGGTGAGATGTTGTTACAGGTTGATGGTGCTCTAGCCTGGTTGTGAGATGGTGATATTACACATCGATGGTGTTGGCCAGGCGCAGACAGAGGGCTGACTCGGATGGGACATCCCCAGCGCTTATTTCATTGCCTTCCAGGCGCAACGTCCTCAGCTTGGAGAAGTTCATCACATCTACGACACTGCAGAAACTACTCAAGGTAAACTCTGGGGGCGGGGTGAGAGTGATGGAGAGGGAGCAGAGAAAAGGGGGTAGGACAGAGGGAAAAAAATGGATTTAAGTTATTTTTGGGCTTTTTTGTTTTTCTGAAACTCATTGTTTCTATTCATTGGAATGCATGTGATTAGGCGACCAAAAGGTTGCCTGTGTAGACACAGCTTGTGTTCCTTTAGTGCAGCTGGAATCAAATCCGTAGATTTTACTTGCATGTCTCACCTGCAGCAAAGTGTACAGGTCTCAGGCTCAGTTTACGCAGGCAGCCCTATTACTTTACAACAAATTGATATTTTCCCAAATTGCATTAGATATTGTCAGATCAGATTTATTTCAGAGAATTATTTGAATTGACCTGTATGTGCCAGTGCATCAACCTCCACACCCACAGGATGTAGCCCAACTGCTAGAAGGCTTACTCTATCTTCCATTTCGAAACAACCGCGGAGAAATGGAGCATCGAATTTAATGGACAGCCAGAATGTTGTGCGCTCATAATTGTTCATTAACACACGAGTACTGCAGACAGCATAAAGATACATGTGGTGTATCTTTTGGGACCTCTGTACTTCGTGTCATGTCAGATCTCATTGGGAAGATGCTAGCTAATAAAATCAATTTTGATGACTCTTGAGTTGTCAGACATTCCTCCACACATACCTTTGATGTGGTTGGCCTGCAGGTAGAGGTGTTCCAGTGTGTGGCTAACGGGAGGGATCCTCTCCAGCCGGTTGAAGCTGAGGTCCAGCTCTACCAGGCCAGTCACGTTGAAGGTGTCGCGGGGGATTCCCTTGTCTGTCAGCTGGTTGTGGCCCATGCGGATATACTGCAGCTGGGTGAACTTACCAAGGAAGCCCTCTGGGACAGCGCTGATGGCATTAGACTCCAGGTACAGCTGGTGTATGTGTTCTGGGAGGCTGTCTGGAACCTGAGAGGCAGTGCTCAATATCTCAGTCATTTCTCGATGAATCACTCAGTAAACACTTTCTGTTAAGTGGTTTATTTACAACATTATTTTTCATTGGGTTCTTCGCGAGAGGACCAAAATGTGATACACACAAACACACTCTACATTATAGTACCTTATTCAGCTGGTTGCCACTGATGTCGAGCAGCGTGAGGGAGTTCAGCCCCTTCAGAGATTTGCCCATCTCGGTCAGAGCGTTGCCATTGAGGTACAGGATGGTTAGGTTATCCATTCCTTCCAAGACGGCTGGCGTTATCTAGCCAACCGCAACAAAACAGTCGCAATTCAAAAAATATAGAAGAAAAAGCTGTTAAGTTTTTTAGACACTTGATGAAATTGATGATCTGGTTGGACTCAAATCAAAAGGAATGCTGAATATAGATTATGATGTAGAAAAGTGTTGTAACCTGGTTGATGTGGTTGTTGTTGAGTCTGAGGTCCCGTAGGGAGTGTGGCAGGTTGGAGGGAACACGAGTCAGGTTGTTGTGTTGAAGGTACAGACGCTCCAGACCCTGCAGTTTGGCAAATGCCTAAAATACCATGATGACAAAAGTATGGTACAGTCTCTGTATCTCAAGGTTGACTGATCCAAGTCTAGGGGAGTCTAGTGTGGTGTGGTGTTGTATCGTGTCTTGTCATGTAGTGAAACATACCCTCTGTCCAATTTTATCAGTAGACAGTTCATTGTGATGCATCATGACCCAGACCAGGTTGGTGGCGTTGTCTAGGGCTGAGTCCGACAGGGCGGTAATCCTGTTATGCTGCAGATACAGGTATTTCATCCTAGAGGGCACGCTGGGCATGGCTGTCAGGCCCCGCCCATCACAGTACATGGCGATGGGGAAGGAGGGTGGGCAGTCACACTCCTCAGGACACTCCCCGCCAGTGGTGTCGGCCAATAGGGAGCCCTCGGCATAACCGCGACCACGCAGTGCCGACAGCCAGAGAAATGGGTCATCGCTGTCAGGTGTGGCAAAGGAGAGTGGCAATGCGCATGCCAGGAGGAATCCACAGACACCATGCATTGTCACAAATACAGGTCACATACACACACGCCGTCACAAACACAGGTCACATACACACACGCCGTCACAAACACAGGTCACATACACACACGCCGAGCACAACGTAATCCTGCTGAAGCTAAGAGAGAGACAGAATAAAGAAGGTAAAGGATTCGTTATCACTGCTGGAAACATAAAATAATATTGACTTTACCTGATCTAAGGTCTCCAAATATATAATACAGCCATGCAAAAAAAATGTAGTCAATCAACCAATCCTACGGTGCCTGGGGTACAAGAAAAGTGCCTCCAATAAAAGAGAAAACATTGGAAAACCTTTTCCCATTAGGAGTCTTAGTTCATAAATGAGCATACAGACGTTTCTCAATGCCTCTTTGGAAAAACAACATATGAAAGCAACTTTAGGACATAATGTACTACTGGACTATAAGACCCTATAGCTGGCCAAAAAATGCAGATGCATAATAGAAAAACACTATAGCAAAACCAAAGAAAATACTTTACTGTAAAATACTGTACATTAGTGCAAAGGCAGTATTTAGGTTTGTTTCCTCAACAACTAATGGGTCCAGGGAGGAAATAAAAAAAGAGGAGAATAAATCCATGAATGTAGTCATTGTATACCTATCCACTCTGGTGCCAAAGCTGCTCTAAGGGAAGTTCAAATAAGTATGTTGTGTGGCAAAATAGCACACTTCTGTTTTCCCTGTTTTCTAGAACATTTGGTGTTTTAAAACACAGGTACACCAACTATCACTGACACACACCCACACATATAGACACACAAACATACATACATGTTCAAACACACGTGAACACACACACACACACACACACACACACACACAGACATGCACCTACAGTACCTGATCAGTGTGAGCCTCCTCTTGAGAGCCTGTGCAGGACTGAGAGGGACTTTGCCAAAAGCTTTGTGAAAACCTCTTTCTCTCTCTCTCCTTGAAGACTTCCTTCCCTCCTCCATCCCCCACTTGAACCCCCTCACTGTACCTTTGCAAGCCTCCCTCCCTGTCTCTCCCATTCCCTTTTCTCTCCTTCCTCACCCATTCCTGTTTCTACACCCAACCCTGCCCCTCTGCTCCCTCCCTCCGCTCCGCTCCCATCACCCCCTTTATCCTGCCTAAGCTTTGCTTCCTCTCTCTCCTACCTTATTCTGACCCTGTTGTCAAGGGGTATTCTCCAAATTGAGTGTGTGAAAGAGAGAGAGGGAGAAAAGATCAGTCCTACATCCCTTCTAAACCCTTCAGTCCTTGATCCCTGTTAAACCCTTCAGTCTCTGATCCCTGTTAAACCCTTCAGTCTCTGATCCCTGTTAAACCCTTCAGTCTCTGATCCTTGTTAAACCCTTCAGTCTCTGATCCCTGTTAAACCCTTCAGTCTCTGATCCCTGTTAAACCCTTCAGTCTCTGATCCCTGTTAAACCCTTCACTCCCATATCTCTATCAGCACCTGTGTAATAAGACCCTTATAGGCAATATGAAGACTCGTCATGATTGTGTGATGTTGTGTGGATGCTCAGATACCTCAGGACCTGAACTGCCTGTCATCACTGGAGTAACCATGTGTTCAGCTCTGAATCAGAGATGTCTAGAGAAGGATATCAGACCATCCATCCATGAGCTAAACCAAAAAAGCACTTGGGTCAGATAGACACACCAATCAAAAACACAAAAGCAAGTTCCCATAAACATTGGTAAAATGCAAGCATTTTTAACTTTTGGAATCGCCTAGTCTAAGTCCAGACCTAAGTCTAATCACTGCAAACACAAGCCGTTGAAATTAAGTCTTTCAAATAATTATTGCTCACTTGGATTGAGATTTTGAGGTATAACCTTAAATGATTCTTCTACGGTAGGTTTGATTACTGTGTGTGAGTTAAAGCATTTCTGCATGGAAATCCAAAGTCCTCCACAGTGACGTGAGGGGACTGGTCAACAAATTCAGGAAGCATTTGGTTACTGGCACTGTATTTTAAATTTGGCACAACCAGTTACTGAGTATAATGGGCAATTCATTTTTCATATATTGGGTGTTGCATAATGTGGGCATGCTGTGTTGCATAACTTTGTTCATTAACGCTTTACTGCACTGGGATGAATCAGAGTCGCATAGAGCACATTTGAAGCAAACGTAGATTCCTCAAATAAATAGTTACAGGCTTTAATGAGACATTTCGTAGATCAGGCATCTTCCTGATGATTTTAGATGTTTGTTCATGGCCAGTCATTGTGTTGCCAGTCCAAAAAAAACTCACATAAATATAGTGATTGCTTTCAAGCAATGGAGGAATACATAGGCAAGATATGGACCTGAAAAAACAGCTGTTGACCATATTTGTCGTCAGCAGTGGCGTTGTTAGGCCTGGCCCTCCGGGCATAACTGTGTGAAGATGTCTGCTTGTTTTGTAAGCTGAAATACTAGCTCACATCCACCCTGCTCAGACAAGAATTATCTGCCCGAGCTGAACCTCTTGCGATACTGGTGATGTCCCTGCTTCCCGAGTTGTAGGCTACATGTGGCTAAATAGTTACTAAACATACATTGCTATTGAACGCCACTCACCTACAACAGGTGAACAAAAAGTATTTTTTACCATGAGCAGTATAGGCTATAAAAATGGGAATAATGAATGACACATTGTTTTGAGTGCCATGCTAGCAAGCTGTTATCAACTTAGCTCCGAAGGCTAAACCAAGGAAGCTTTCTTTGTCCTTTGCTACTAGACTAGGACTATGTATATAAAAATGTTTACTGTGATGTATATACAATTCCAAATTTGGAATTTAAACTTAGTAAGTTTGACATAACATATGTCTTTACTGTTTTAAGCATTGTTTTTATATTCCTGTGTATACTTGTGATTCAACAAATCATACTAGATTTGTTCTTGACTATCAATGGATTTAGTTCACTGCAGTAAAGTTAAAATTAAAAAAAATATGTATAGCATTTGTTTAAACTTTTTTATTATATTATTACATAAGGTGTTTGTTAAAGAGATGATAGCACACTGTTTCAAAAATATGCAAAAATAGAGAAAAATTTAAACGGGATAATTGTTTTTTGTACTTAACCTGACCTTGTAGATACAGAGTATTTCTGGTCCTGTCTACACTTGCAGAATGCTTAGTTTTCAGAACATAAGAAGCTATTCTCTGAAAGACCTGTGTGTTGAAAATGCATTCTGGTGTTGAACTCTGCTAAAATAGCTTCTAATGAGTTTGGAAATCTGTTTGACCATGAAACTCCAAACTAAATTGAGCTTGACCTCTGTCTTTCTTTTGGTGCTATTCTCAATGATTTCTTCTAGCAAATGTCAGGTTGTTCAGGTTTGATTAAAGGAGTCAAATTATCTAATTTTTTTTTTTCCATTGGGGATGCCAGTCTTATTCTTGAATGTGTCCTGCCCTGAAACATAATTTGTACAGCAGTCCCTCATGCCAAGTAATGTCAATGTATTTTTTGCCGGACCGCGCCAAGAAGAGTGACTGTCTCTTACTGAGTGAGTGAGTGACTGCCTGACTACCTCTTGTTAAATAGCATAGTGGTAGAGACATGGACTGCCATGCCATGCAGGGAACCGGTGTTCAAGTCTCATCAAAACAAATTATGCCTTAGGATTTGTTCAGTACAGACAAAAACTTTGCTGGCTACGACCTTCAGTAGCTATGTTATAGTAAGCCTAAAATAAAACTGTTAAATTGTGAATAGTTCTGGTAGATTTTCGAAGTACACATCCGTGCATGCTTTTTTGGGTAATATACAGTAGATCACAACCCCTTGTGCAGTAAAAGAGGAGGGGTTTCCACGATTCTCTCGTCTTTTCACTTGACGAAAAAATTAGTTATCGTCACCTATATTGATAGTTATTGTATCAATGTCATTCACGAATGAAAGAAAAACTATTGTTGTTGTGCCATGAAATTAAATAACTCAAAACAGATTATGCATTAGGATTTGTTCAGAATAGACGAAAACTTTGCTGGATATAATCTTCAGTAGCTACATTATAGTAAGCCCGAAATAAAACTGTTTACGGTTATATTGCGATCCCTTTCTGGTGGATATTCGAAGTACACCTCAGTGCATGCTTTTTGGGGTAATATAGATCACAAACCCTTGGGCAGTAAAAGAGGAGGGGTTTCCGCGATTTTCTTGTCTTTTCACTTGACGAAAAAGTCAGTTATCGTCACCTATATTGATAGTTATTGTATCAATGTCATTCAGGAATGAAAGAAAAACTAATGCTGTTGTGCCATGAAATGAAATAACTTTGGCTGTGTAAAGTTCATATTCAGTCTCACTTGCAATTACTCAATTCTTATGACTATTTCAAGTAGTAAGTTAGTAGATACTAGTAATCCTATTACTGGCTAATAAGCTGTTAAAACGGCCAGTGGCAAAAGCCATACAGTTCATAGATGCTATTTGTGGTGGAAGTAAACTTAATAAGAAACTTTAATCAGTTTAAGACAATGCTTAATGGTGTCTAACGAAATATTCAAACTTGGCGGGATGTTAATGAGTGACAAAATGATCTAATGTCGATAGTTTTGAATCCAGTGAGGGCAACAACATTCATCCCTTCTAATTGCGGGCCGGCCGAACTTGCCTGGTTCTTTTTCTTGTTTTAAATTACTAGTAATAATAAAACTTATTTGTTTGTAAATTAGGGTGTTCAGAATGTATACATGGTCTGATGTGCGTTATTCTGCTAAGTCAGTTTGACAATTGCTCAGGATGTTGTTTTCACTCAGGAAATCTCAGAGTCTGCTGTTCATGATTATTCAGAGGACTTTCCAAACACTGCGCCAAATACGCCTGTTTTGTAGTCCTAGTTATCTTGACACCTCTTACGAATGTTGTCAATTCCAGGCCAGTCGTGAGAACTACAGTCTTTAATTACTCAACACTCCAAAGCCGGTTTATGTCGCAACTTTTCACAAAGAGGAACCGTAAAGGAACTATCAACATTCAAGCACAGTTAGAATCCTGACTGGCAACAGCTCCAGCATGGGACATTCTTCAGCCCCACCCCCTGCTGTGAGGTATTAACATATCAGTGGAGGACAGATTGTGACTGGCAATGATTCCAGACCTTGACTTTTAACGTGTCCACCAGCAAAGACATTAGGATATTTCGTGACTTTTACCCATAACACCCCCTTTTCAACCCGTTGTTTTTCCTACACCCCATGTTTATTCAGCCACAGCGTATACCAGTAAAATGCTTTTATTTTTTTAAGTGCAAAAAATACAGTATTTCACAATGAATGTGTACAAATAAACAGATGTACAATTGTCAAAGTAGTGTAAACGCTGACAAGAAAATGCTTGCAACAGAACGTTCTTTAAAGTATACAATCAATTTAACAGGGTTACAAGAAAACATGTTACATATATTAATTCAAATCAAATAGATATTGGGACACATAACTAAAAACAGCAATGTAATTAAAGATAGTGCAAATAGTTACGTTTAAAGTGGAAATGCTTGCTTGCAGGTTCCCACACAGCAATACAAGAACAGAAAGTTCTCAAAAGGACACTGGCAGCCAAAAGTTTGGAATAATGTACAGATTTTGAGGAGTAACAATAGAAAATAAATTGTCAATGTGAATAAAACCTTTACGCAATACTAACCTCACAGCAATGTACCAATACAAAGGCTAAAAACAAATAGCAAAACATTTTAAGTAATGGACAACAAAATAACTACACCCTAATAAAGTTACTAAAAACTTTATAAAGTAGAGTGTCTGGTAGCAGCAATTGAGACTTAAGTGTGTGTGTGTGTGTGTGTGTAAATCAGTCCAGTTCAAGTGACCTTTGCTGGTCAGCTAATTTGATCAGGAAACCAAAAATCCAGTATCCACACCAGACATCATGTCCTCAGTTGCCCGGTAAACCACAGCTTCTCTTCTCTTTAAATGTTCTGAGCAATCAGGTGTCCAGGGTAGGGCTGTGGTGGTCGTTTTGGCGACGACTCTTCTCTCCATAAGAGCGGTTGGCTCTCCGTCAGTTGATTTGATCAGGTACTCAAACTCAGCAGAGCGCCAGCTAGGAGAGGAAACCAAAAATCCACCGGGGTCAGTCTCCATATCAGGAATCATGTCCTCAGTTGCCCCGGCAAACTGCAACTTCTCTTCAGCCAAGAGTTCCTTCAGCCAACTAGCCAAAGCCTGTGAAAGTACAGTAGACAATAAATTGACAATGCCAAAATGGTACAATGTCAAACTGTAAACATCTAGAGCTGTCCAAACATTACAGCAAGTCATACACTTCACATTTAAGGAAGCTAAAGGTGTTAGGATAAATTCAAATACATATTAATATTATGAAGGTAAAACAGCAACATACGTTTTTTATTTGTAAAATATGTTGCACACTTGTAAAAAAGATCTCCAAACAAGTAATTACTTTTGTAGTTGTATAAAAAATTTGCATACTTGTAACCAACTTGATATTTGGAATCATTAATAACACTTGCCAACGTAAAACACGGACACTCAGTTTTGTCACTAAAATCTTGCTAGAACTATTTATTTGTAAATCGCAATCTGCGGTAGTACGTTTCACAGTGTTTGCAAGCAGATTTACCCATGAGGACTCAGATTGGCAGGCCATACCTTTTTCTTCCAATGAACTGAATGCATCGTGATCGTAACATTTTCACCTTTTAACTAATCTAAGTAGATTCTGGAACACGTAGTGCCAGAGTTTCAACCGGTTTCAACTCGTGATGCAGTGGAAGAAAAACATGGCTAAGCATGGTCGGCTTCACGTACCTCAGTTTTTGATGGGATAACAAAACTTTTAGATGATTTTTCCACTTAGCTAGATGCACAATGCACAAAGTTTTACTGAAGTCTACTAGCTAAATTACTAAAATGTAAATCTAGCAACTAGCAAGGAATTTACATGGCTACTTAACGTTTTGCTTTTGACATGGATAAGTATTTACCACGAGAATAATAGAAATTCACTTCGCATGATTCATATTTTGTATAAGACTAGTTTGGGCGTATACATACTAGGTGAATATGGTTCACATCATAACATGTAGTTTTTGTTTACCACTTAAAGTGCTTGCATTTGTTCTACACATTTGTTTTATCTGCTAGGGCTGTCATCACTGTTTTTTTTTACTTTATAGGAATTTCTGCTCCAAAGAACAGGGTACAGTTTCAGCATGAAAAATCATATGCAAAATGTCAATTCTTAGCTAATTACCATTTTTCCATCGTAGTAATTTAGCATGTTATTATTCCTATAATGTTTATATTTTTTTCAATCAAAAAAGTTTTTCGTACTTTTCAAATGCATTGTCGCGTTGAACTAACTGGATAAAAGGTTTGGTATAGTATTAACAACTGAGGTACGAGCGGGTAGGAAAAGCTGACCATGCTGAAAATGTTAGAGTTTGCATTCAGGCTATTTCTTACCTTCAAAGTCAGACCAGCTCCATTCTTCATCAATACATTTTAGACTAATCTGATTTACCCCTAATCCCAGCACAGCAGTGTATTGTCGACTGTTCTATCTGAGTTATGAAAGACAAAACGTTCCTTTTTCAGTACAGTATTGGAGCCATCTATCGCAGATGATGTACATACTCAACCAATGCAGTAAAGCAATAAATGTGAAAATCTTTTTGCCATGCCCCTTCTACACTTAACAAATAAATATGTCTTTAGATAAATGGTAATTAACAAGTTATTAATCAAGTTAAACTCAATAACAAGGTACAATGTTTATTGTAGTGTTATTCCCGCCAGATTATTCCTCCCCAAAGCCCACAATCCAGACAACCTAAGACTAATCTTGTTTAATACATTTGCATGATGAATGTTCCATTTCACGCAGCCACCACACTTATTGGTTTATTTCTTTTGACAATTTTATCATTTTTATACATTAATATAAATTCACATTTACTTTTCATGCGGCCTATACTTTTCATCCTCACCAGCAGTATTGTGTAGGTCCCCGACCGCACGCTATGAAAATGGGATAAATCCTGGCAATTAGCAAATGATAAAAATTCTAATAAAATTACAAACCGCACAAATCTAACATAGGTATAATACTGTAGTTAAACGTTCAATTTACAGAAATATTTCGTCTTGCTCGAGAAGATCAGGCCTTCCATCAAGCAAGCTGTTAGAAATACAGTCAATAGTCTGGTTAATTTGTTAGGTATGTATGTGTATAAATATTTATATATAATGTTTTACTATGGTAAGTTATCTATTTACAATGCACTTAATATTGCTTTCTGTATGTAACAACGGTGCCCAGCAAGCTAGATAGCTGAAACACAAAACAACTCGTTACCGCACGTACAGCTAGCTAATGTACAGACAGTAAACTCTTAGTCGGCTCTTACCTTGATTTGTATTAACAAAATTACTTGGACTGCCTTGAACTGTTGTCGCCATTTGCATTGCTTGGCGAGTTTAATAGAAATTGCTGGAATGCATTCTTGACGCTTTACTGAAATGTTACACTTTGATTACAACCGCCAGTAAAACACAATTGCGAAGTAAAAAGTTCTCGTGAGTTTAAAAAAAAGCGGGGTTGTAGTGAAGTCCAATCCTCTTAATTTCACTGGTCATTGAAAATCGTCACGCCCTCACTCCTGGTTTTCTTCGCCAGATTGGGTTATTTAGTTTTCCATCACTACGCCCTCCTACTTCCATTAATTTGTTTGGCCATCGAAACAGAGTCTTGTGCTGAGACCGTCATCATCCAGTTGTGAGCCATTATCGGAAAACAGTGTGTCATCTCCGCTCTTTTATTTATTTAACACCTTAAATGTAATTTGCTCCAACGGACTTGAGTCCAGTCAAATGACGGACTTGAGTCAAGTCGCTATAATGTCAAAGCTCAAGGCAGATGATCGCCAACAGCGAAACTGGCCAATGCAGCAGTGTACACAAAGTGCAAAGAAATTTGTGGACACAAGCTAAGACAAAAGCAGAGAGGAAATCAATAGAGACTGAAAAGAGTGAGAATAACCAACTGACCAGTGTTTCATTTGCAATTACTTCTGATATTATTTGCCTTCCCCGTAAAAAGAAACATCGTCAATCTCCTTGGCAGAAGTCACTGAGGTAGTCAAAAAACTCCACAGTGGCAAAGCTCCGGGGATTGACGAGATCCGTCCAGAAATGTTGAAAGCTTTGGGTGTGGAGGGGATGTCTTGGATGACACGCCTCTTCAACATTGTGTGGGAGTCGGGGACAGTGCCAAAGGAGTGGCAGACCGGGTGGTGGTTCCCCTGTTCAAAAAGGGGGACCAGAGGGTGTGTGCCAATTACAGGGGTATCACACTTCTCAGCCTCCCTGGGAAAGTCTACTCAAAGGTACTGGAAAGGAGGGTTCGGCAGATAGTCAAACCTCAGATTGAAGAGGAACAATGCGGATTCCGTCCTGGTCGCGGAACAACTGACCAGCTCTTTACTCTTGCAAGGATCCTGGAGGGGGCCTGGGAATATGCCCATCCAGTCTACATGTGTTTTGTGGATCTGGAGAAGGCGTATGACCGGGTCCCCCGGGAGATACTGTGGGAGGTGCTGCGGGAGTATGGGGTGAGGAGGTCCCTTCTGAAGGTTATCCAATCCCTGTACGCCCAAAGTGAGAGCTGTGTTCGGGTTCTCGGTAGTAAGTCGGACTTGTTCCATGTGGGGGTTGGCCTCCGCCAGGGGTGCGCTTTGTCACCAATCCTGTTTGTAACTTTCATGGACAGGATGTCGAGGCGTAGTCGGGGTGGGGAGGGGTTGCAGTTTGGTGGGCTGGGAATCTCTTCGCTGCTTTTTGCGGATGATGTGATCCTGATGACATCATCGGTGTGTGACCTTCAGCACTCACTGGACCAGTTTGCAGCCGAGTGTGAAGTGGTTGGGATGAGGATTAGCACCTCAAAATCTGAGGCCATGGTTCTCAGCAGGAAACCGATGTAGTGCCTCCTCCGGGTAGGGAATGAGTCGTTACCCCAAGTAAAGGAGTTCAAGTATCTCGGGGTCTTGTTCGCAAGTGATGGGACAATGGAGCGGGAGATTGGCCGGAGAATCGGAGCAGCGGGGGCGGTATTGCATTTGCTTTACCGCACCGTTGTGACGAAAAGAGAGCTGAGCCGGAAGGCAAAGCTCTCGATATACCGGTCAATTTTCGTTCCTACCCTCACCTATGGTCATGAAGGCTGGGTCATGACCGAAAGAACTAAATCGCGAGTACAACCGGCTGAAATGGGTTTTCTCAGAAGGATGGCTGGCGTCTCCCTTAGAGATAGGGTGAGAAGCTCAGTCATCCGTGAGGAACTCGGAGTAGAGCCGCTGCTCCTTTGCATCGAAAGGAGCCAGTTGAGGTGGTTCGGGCATCGGGTAACGATGCCCCCAGGACGTCTCCCTAGGGAGGTGTTCCAGGCACGTCTAGCTGGGAGGAGACCTCGTGGTAGGCCCAGGACTAGGTGGAGAGATTATATTTCGACACTGGCCTGGGAACGTCTCGGGATCCCCCAGTCAGAGCTGGCAAATGTCGCTCGGGAAAGGGAAGTTTGGGGTCCCCTGCTGGAGCTGCTGCCCCCGCAACCCGATACCGGATAAGCGGATGAAGATGATGATGATGCAGACTGGGTGCTGGAGTTATTTTGTTTACATTATTATATCCAAACAAGGATCTTGCCATTGTTCAGCTGACATTGTTTCTTGAACTTTGCAATATAACATCAAACTTCTTGTGAATCTGAATCCTCAACCAGCCTTTCTATAAAGGCTTTTATTCAATGACTCCTTTGTTGTTTTATTTTTCCTTTGTTGTCATGGTAAACAGCCACACACTTGTATACAATAAAAATATTATTTTGGAACAACTTTTGTTGCACTTTAAAAATGATTTTAAAACTATACAATGTACTAAATATATTTCAGTGTGTTAAAATTGATACAATTATTTGATTTAAATTATATACAAGTATATAACATTTTAAAATAACTGGGTTATTTCACTCAATGAACTATTTCTATACTACTTTTTGTCCAAAAGTACAACACTTTAAGTATACTGCTTTTTAACTTTAGGTTGCCTGCTGAGTGTAAACTGTTGAAATTAGAATGAGGACAAAAGACATGTGTTAAGAACTAATTTGCATGTGCAAAGTTTGAGGAGTTTCCAGAAATGTCAAGAGCTGACTTCTTACGACTGGTTAAAATTGTTTTATATCGCGACTTCTCTGTACTGGCCTTTTACCTGTCACTATTACAAAGATCTTTACTTGTATGGACACAGTCCGAAACAGGACTGCAGTGATAGGTTCCTGTTCACACTGTTTAACCAGTAATTATTGGGGTCAAATTAGTCTCGGCTTTCATGGATTGGGGTGAGCAGACCTTGGTTACACATATATTGTGGAAGATACCTTAGCTAAGGATAATGTTCAAGAGTTTAATTTGAGGTCTGTACATTTTATAATTTTGTCTAGTATACCACTAAGTGTATTGGAAGGAAGGGTTTGCATTTTTTTGTAGGTTTTGGTACTGTAGTCATTGCTGATTCTAGGTTCTGTAAATAATCATGAATTTGTTTTTGTTATTTGGTCTAAAGGTTTCATCATTTTGGATAGCAAGCTCTATGTGTTGTTTGTTTGGTGTTTTCTAATGATTACAGAAGTGATTATATTTTATAGGTCAGCTTGATTACCTGACTAGTTAGAATGAACATCATTTGTAGCATGTACAGTCTGTATAGTATAATGAAAGTGTACAGTGCCCACCATTAATATTTGCACCCTTGGTAAATATGGCAAAGTGGGCTGTGAAAAAAAATGTATTTGCTGATTATTCTTTTCGATGTTCATTCAAAATATTAGCAAAAATCTAACTTTTAATTGAAGTAAAATCATTGTAAATATAAATGTTAAAAAAATGAAGTTGGCTACAATTATTGGATTTTACTTGTGAGTAAAATCTAACTTAAGTATATTCCCATACATATTTTACGTTTTTATGTTCACTTGAGTGATTAGGAACACTTAATTTGTAAGCTATGACTGGGGTATAAATATGAGGTGATGCACAGGCCAAATGTCACGGCCCCTCTTCCGTGATGTGTGTTTTAGTGTGTCTGTCTGTTGTCATGGCAACGAGCTAGGGGGTGTGACGTCAGCTCCAGGGTGATATCGGTGCCCAGCTGTTCCCTGTCTGCAATTACGCCTCTGTTCCTGGTTCACCAATCACCCACTGCATTTAGGAGGAGTCCTGACGTCTTGTCCCTGCCGGATCGCTAAGTCTCATTTGTATGTGACGCTCGACCAGCTACTATACTTACTGAATTTTCTGCTCTGCTCTGCCCTGTTCTGTTTGCCTTCCTGTTGCCGTTTTTTTGTGTTCTCACCCGTTCTTCCGTTCTGCCACAGGGTTACTATATCATCTTCCACTCACCTGGTTACTCACCTGGAGACACACACCCCGAAGCCGGATCAGTCCACCACGCCGCGACCAACACCCACCTCCACGCTCCCTTGGGATTCCAGACCCGTCCTCACCCCACCATCCAGCGCTGCTTCCTTTTTGTCCCTCGTTCTGACCTGTACCCTGATAATAAACATCATCTCCTTTTCCATAGCTTGTGTCCGGTCTGCTTTTGGGTTCCGACCCGTTTCCTGACACCAAACTCCAATAGTAATCCACCACTATGCGAAAGACCCAAGAAAACAGCAATGATGTGCAACAAAAGGTTGTTGAACTGTACAAATCAGGATATGGCTATAAGAAAATAGCTCAATGGTTGTTTATGCCCATTTCCACTATCAGGGCAATAATAAAGAAGTTTAAAGCAACTTGGGAGGTTAACAATCGACCTGGAAGAGGATGTGTGTCTACATTGAACTCACACTCAATGAGGAGAATGGCTCAAGTGGCCAAAGAATCTCCAAGGACCACAGCTGGAGAATTGTAGACATTAGTTTGTTCTTGGGGTCAGAAAGTCATCAAAACTACAATCAGATACACCTACACCACCTACATAACCACACTTTGTTTGGGAGGGTTGCCATAAAAAACCTTTGCTGTCATCAAACAACAAACTCACTTACAGTTTACTAAACGTTACTGTAAATTTCAATGTAACTGGATTCTATGATCAGACCAGACCAAAATATAGTTTTATGGAAACAAAGACCAGAGGTAGACTTGGCGTAGACAGAAAGATAGCCATGCATAAAAGTACCTCATCCCCAATGTGAAGTATGGTGGTGGATCTTATTCTTCCAAAGGCCGTGCACAACTTGTTAGGATACATGGTATCATGCACTCCATCATGTACCAGCAGATATTAAATTAAAACCTGATTGCCTCTGCCAGGAAGCTTATACTGGGCCGCGGTGGGTTCTTCCAGCAGGACAATGATCCAAAGAATACCTGAAAATCAATACAGAAATGGTTCACTGACCATTGAGTCAAGCTTTTGCCTTGGCCATCCCAGTCCCCTGATCTAAACCCCATATAAAACATGTGGGATGAGCTGAAGAGGAAAGACCAGAAGTGTGGACCTTGGAATCGGAAGGATCTGGAGAGATTTTGTATTGAGGAATGGTCTCGGATCCCTTGCCATGTGTTCTCCAACATCATTGCGCATTATAAGAGAAGTCTCAGAGCTGTTATGTTGGCAAAGGGAGGGTGCACAACGTATTAAATGAAGAGGTGCCAATAATTGTGGCACACGTTTATTTGAGAAAATAAAAATATTTTCTGGTAATAGTTTATTTTTTCTTTCAATTGTTTTACTTTAATTAAAGGTTACATTTTTGTTTATATTTTGAATGAAACCTCAAGAGTATAAACAATAATATATTTTTTTGACCGCCGTTTTGCTCGTATTTACAAATTGTGACAATATTGGATTGGAGGGCTCTGTAGGTGTAATTCAGCAGCAGAGGGGTAATACAGCAGGGATATTATCACTACGTTGAGTCCTTTGGCAAACGTTTCGTAAATGGAAGCCAAAAGAACAAAACGGGGAGGGACATTTTTTCCCACTAGAAACCGTTGCATTAGCTGAAAAGAGTTTGTAACAGAATAGAATAGGGGAAGGAGCTAGGGGTATCCTGCACAGATTTGTTTTTGTTTGTGTTGAGCTAGTTTGGGTTTGTGTTGAGCTGCCACAGCGGGACTGCCCGCTGACAACTGTGTCAGGCAGGAAAGAAAGAAACTGAAAAGAAAGAAAAAAAAACTACAAAGCTAGTTTAGAGTTTAAGTTTGTCTCTGCAGCTTTAGGAAATATTTTACATTCCTGCCTGTCTCTCTGGGCATCTTAAATGCCTGGGGCATGAGGCAGCAGCACTCTGAAATACAGAATTGATTGTGTTTGTGTGTGTGTGCATGTATATTGTGGGGGTCTACGCAAGTCTGGGGGCATACGACTAATAACTCCAAACTGACAGTTGATTGAGGCTGAGGTGGGATTACCCAGCTTTAAGCGACAAGAGAGAGAGAGAAAGTGAGACTGCATGTTTGAACTTTCTCCTCTCTCTTCTAATGACAGTCTCATTCCATCATTCCAGAAGTAGTGACTGCTGTGTTGCTGAGACATGTCCCGTTCCAAAGTGGAATTCAGAATAAACGCTTCCTTCCAAAACACATTCAGAACCACAGATAACATTTCTCATGACTTTCCATTCAGCGTTTCCATATACAGATGTTATTACATAATGCTTCTCCTGACCTTACAACTCATGGAATGTGTTTGTCTCAGTGATAGTTTCTGGGTAGTCCGGTTAGTGTAAAATGACAGCTTTATCTCATTGTTCAATTTGATGTGGGACTCAGGTGAAGTCTATGATGGAAAGCCCTGATGTGGGCCAGATGTTTTGTGCTTGCATGGTGACCAAAACCAGTCAGGTTAAATAAGATTAATAGCAAAGTTGACATATTAAACCACCCATATTTGCATTTAGAAACAAAACAAATTACAATCAAGTTAACCCGTCCAGAGAACACAAAAACCCTAAAGTCCCCAAACATGCAACACTTCAAATATTCAATCCACACAACCCCAAATACTAACTTTTAACAACACCCCAGTGTTTAGCATTACAGTTAAGGTTAGGTTCTATTTCACTACGGAGGGCCAAGTTTGGCACGTTGGTCCACTCGACTCAGGGATTTGCCTGTCTGGAAATCAATATATGTTTTCTCTTACATTATCTATCTCTTTTTCGCTTAATCTCACAGTGTCATCCTAGCCTGATTTTCTGTGTTCTACTTCCCAGTTTCTATATAATTGCTCTCCATACTGCTCTCCATAAACAAATCTGAAATACATCCAAACCTTGTGAAATGCCATTAAAATCTAAACAACTAGCCTAATTGTATTTCCTGAAAAATGTAGAAATATATGTAATGCATTTTGAAATTAGATTAAAAATACAATATTTGGCTAATTGTTATAGTATACTAAAAGGCATGTATTTCCATATAGGTTTTTCTTTTATTTCACCTCTGTGATGTTGATTGGTGGACTGAATGACTCCGCTAGTAACCTGATCTAAAAAGCCTTAGGGTCAGACGTCTCTACCCAAAACAGATGTCTTCAGCTGCTCCGTAGGAAGTCCATTGCCTGAATCTGTAAATATTTTCTTCTGTGCTCATCATTGTGAAATTAAAGTTTGCAGATTGACCATGTTAACCTAAACAACAATAGCCTGTTATTTTTCATTTGAAGCATTTAAACATAATATTCCATTTCTCATAACTTGAAACGGCTTTTATATTGGATGACGCTTGCATATTGTAAACTGTTATGATGCTAGAATGGATACTTTCAGTAAGCTGTGGAGGGATGCTTGCCTCCTTGGCTGCACAACCTTCTGTCGGAGTTGGAGTAATATAGTCAAATATTTACTGAACAATGTAAGAATCTCTGTAGAGCATTGGATTGCAATAGACTCGGAAAACAGAAAAAGATGCCATTGGAAAACCGGCAAAAACTCAGATCCAACAATCTTTGTAAAAAAATGATCCACAATGAATTACTTATTTATTGTAACACACCCACAATGTAGTTATTCAAACATATGTTTTTTTATTTGGCTGTTGTTGCTGCATAAAATAAAGAAATGAACCTATAGTGGTTTAGTGGAAGTGACTGCTAAATTCTGTTCATATAAACTGGTAGCATAGCAGAATTAGTTTGTTGTAGTAAATTGTAGTATTTGATAAAGTATAACTAAAATCTGGTACCTGATCAGTCAGTGTAAATGTGTATGCTTGGTTTTCAGAGCTGATGTTTGTTTATTTATCATGTGTGTTCGGAGAAGTAGACAACTTAGGCCAAGTAATCACACACATGATCAGGAAGTGCGGTTGACAGAGTCAGGGCCATGTTCCAGATGTGTTCTTTAGGCACACATTCACCCATTCAGACACAGGCACACGCACACACACACGCACATACACACACACACACACAAAAACAGATGTTGGTGATTAAGTCAGAGTGGTGGAAACATCCAGCTTAACCATGGAAACTTTCTGCCTGACTGATACAATGCCACTCTATCATATATACAAATACATGTGTATTATTAACATCCTACATACATACATACATATATATATATATATATATATATATATATATATATATATATATATATATACAGTAAAAACGTACATACTCACACAGATTTTTAACAACTTAAGTTTCTGAAATTCACATGAACTTGAAACCAGGGCCCGGTCTCCCAAAGCACTAAGATGATCGTAAGATGCACGTAAGTGCCACGTTATTTTATCATTGCGTTTCCCGAAAGCATCGTTACTTAAGTGGCACGTAACATCGCTCGTTGATTGACGAGTGATCTGGACCACTCTTTAGTCCGTCGTAACAGGCACTTAACTGTTTTTGTGAAATAGCGCCTCCCTCAACATGCGAGTAGTGATCGAAAACAGTTAATATTAAGGCAATAGAACGAATAAAAAGTAACAAAACAGTTTTAATTTTGACCAATTTATTTTGAAAAATTATATAACAAGTGCGTGAGTGGATGTAAATATAATTGAATGCAATTGATCACCTGAGGAAAAAGAAAAACGCACGTAAAACAAGAAATAATGAAGAAACTAACCGTTCACGCGTCTGAAAGCCCACATTGTACTGCTACTGTCTTTGATGTATAGATGCTGGCGCCTCTACCTCGTCAAGAAGAACACTGATATATTCAGCTCCGAATGCTTGTTTTCTCTTGCGTTCCATTTTTATTTCAAACATTTAGAATAGATTTTCACATTGATTTATATTCCCATTTAACCAATCATGTGTTAATTGCTATGACTTAAGCAACATATATTCTATATAGCTACCCGAGGAACTGATAATTGGATGTCACGTGATCGATTTCCGGAGATATGCTTTTGATTGGCTGAAGTCCACCCCATTCGTTGAATACAACAGTTTCGTTCATCCAACATTTCACTACTTCTTCGAGTTTAGCATTTTCCTATTGATGTCTAAATAGTAGTAGAACACATCGCCAGCGATATTATATGTTTGATAAGTAATCAAGCTATATCGAAATGCAATGACGAGGCTGTTACATTCCAAACCACAAAAATGGCCTAATTCCATTCCAAACGGCCGTAACGTGGCACTAACAATTCACTTAATAAAGTGCGACGTACGTGCTGGTTTGGGAAACAAGCGTTAAGTCTCGTAACAAAGTCCCTCTTAAGGCTACCTGAATCGTTAAACCGTCGGAAGTGCCACGTTATCGGGAAACCCGGCCCAGATCTGTAACGGACTGTGATAGTGCATGTTTAAATGGCGCCCTCTAGCCCTAAGACTGACTATCCTGGTGTGTATATTTTTATTATGTTAAATGAGAAACACATTGGATTCACATAATTAGCCAAATCAACATAATTGAAAACAGTTGGTTAGAAGCATAGAGAGTGCCTGGGAATGTGCAGACACTAGAACTCATAGAACACAATGGATCTGGAACCCCCGAGGACTGACATTCAGCCAGATGACATCCCACATCTCTTATACAAGGCATGACTGTTATTCTGCAACACAGCAGTTGGCAGAGAAGAAAATCTGGATATAATTTCTGTCTCTGTGTCAGTGCATGCATGGGTTCTAACATCAGATCAAAGACAGTTGTCGGTCTGTTGATGCCATATGACCTCATAAGATGTTGATATGTGCAGATGGCTGGTCATTTGATGCCATCACTCAGATAATATAGTTCCCAAACTGCAAAAACTCACTTGAGGGAAATATATGGAGAGCAATAGGACACTGAAGACCGAGTGGGGGATTGAATGTAACATAAACAGACATGACTTCACTCTTTCGACTTTGTCCTTTCACATTAACAGGGCATGGCTCACATGTGCACTGGATCTCTAATATTGCCAAGTTGCTGGTTAAAATTTTGCTCTAGCTGTTGCTCCTCGATTAATAAAAACATGGGCTAATAATAATAAAACTGAGCCTAGGCCAGACATATGCTGCTGCAACACGTGTGTATATTACTGGATGCAACAGTTCGTTTAATTTTCCGTGGTTGTTTTTCGGTGAGTGATGTCTTTCAGTGGTTAGTTGGGACTCACTGACTTCACTGAAAATGCTAATTCTACTGCTGAGAACACCTGGCAGAGAGACGATGGAAGGTTTCTTTATTTCCTATTTGTGTTCATGGAAAAGCCATCAGCCAGCCTATGTGGTTTTTGTGTGCGTACGTGCGTGCGCATGTGTGCGTGTGTGTGTGCATGTACCGGTGCATATGTGCTTGCATTCATACTTTTGTGTGTTTGTCTTTGTGTGCATTTTGGCATATATAGTACATCTGAGTGATGTATGCAACCACTTTAGCCACAGCTTTCAATCTCAGTCAATTTAATAAAAATATATTTAATCCTAAAACACATATCCAGAATATGTTCAAGTTTGTAAGTCGTTTAGTTAAGTATGAACATAGCAAGATCATGTCTGACTCCTATTCAGGGGGTATGGGAAAATGGGAAAATGTTCTCACAGTTGAACACACAGACACTGTGGAAGTGATGCTGTTATGACGTCAGTTTGTGTTAGAGGTCGCCACATCTGTGTGTTTTACTCTTTCTCAGTCCCACACTCCTCTTTCCTTCTCCTTCTTGGACTCCACCCCCCGTTTCCACTTATATTCCTTGGTCCTCCCAACCTCCCTCTCTCCCTCAATCCCCCACAAGATCCATGCTACTCCAATGCCTCCCTTCTCTACACTCCAAACTCTCTGTCCATCTTTTCTGCTCATCCAAAAGGTTTAATAAATATTAATTGAAAAATAAAATAAAATTACATAAACCTGAAATTCTAAGTAAACATTACAAAAGTTTTAAAAGTATAAAGGAATTTTGAATGTTATGTTATCAGCTATGTACAGTGTTATGAAAGATGAGCAAATTGTTACAGGTAAGATTGGAATCTATATCCATCTCTCTATGATTCTCTCTCTTCCCATACTTTCTCTTGCTCTACTCTTTTAGTCTCTCACTCTCTCTGTAGAGTTTACATACTGTAAAATGTTTCCAAATGTTGCAGGATAGACAATTACTATAGGGTGTTGTGACCCATTGGGAATGAGGGAAAGGGAGAGTGGGTTCTTGGTCTTGGGCAGTATGCCTACAAAATATATTTGGCAGTGGGTAAATCCTACAGGTATCCTGAACACACATGCGTACAGAGAAACAGACAGGCACACACACACACACACACGACACACACACACACACACACACAACATACACACAAGATATCAAACACACTGCATGCACCACTGTCACGTGCTCATCGGTGCAGACAAAGAGAGAAGCATTGCCACTGTCTATTACTACCTTATGCTACTACTGTACTGGAACTGCTCAGGAATTTAAACAGCCGCAAGGCAGTCCTTTTACTATACTGGGAATATAAACATCCACAAGGAAGACCACTGTCTTCTACTGTCCTGCTGCTGTTCTACCACAGGTACGTAGGTCTTCATTTAGCTCGGGCGTTCTGTGAGTTTATCTGACCCTACCTTAATGACACAAGAGGCCGAGAATGTCAGTGGTATCCCTTTGAAGTCCAGATGACTTGTAGAGGCACACTGATGATGCAATATGTGTCATCTTCGTGTGTCCGTGTGTGTGAGAGTATGTCTGTCTGTGGTTGCGAATCAGAGAAAGCGCGTGTGCTTGTGTTTTATGTGCGTGCCTGAGTGAGAGAGAGAAGAAAGTGTGAGAGTAAGTGTGCGTGCGTGTGTGTGTGTGTGTGTGGGGGAGAGAGAGAGAGAATGTGTGTTTTGGAGAGAGGGAGAAGAAAGTTATCCACTGTGTATTATTAACATCCTGCTGCTGTGCATGTGGAAAAATACAGATGGACATTCCACTCTCTGCATCACAGATGTGTCTGCACCAAAATGGCAAAATGATGCATCCATCATGACAGATGGGTGGAGATTACGTAGCCACTGGTTGGTGTCTCGTCCTTTGACTACTGTGTCTCTAGGAGACAGTGTTGGTGATATATGCAGTTTAGAGCACAAAAAATATAGCAAAATGCCTATGCGATAGCTCCCACAAAATACAGTGGTTAAATAAATAAACAAGAATAGAAATAAAAAGAGTGATGTCAAAAAAATACATAGAAACAAAGGTGTTGCAAAGTTGTCTGGGTGCTAATAACAACAAGGTATTGTCTGGGCCATCTTGTTGGCTATCATTTCAGGGTTCTGTGTTAATGAACCAAAGCAAACCCTTAAAGTAGCTGTGTCCACAACTATAGTGTGATAAAGGTTCTATTAATCCCTAACTTTCTAATAAATTCCCTGGTTTTCCAGAAATTTGGGTTGGAGGATTATCGATTTCCTGCTTATTCCCTGTTTGATGCAAATCCTCCAAATGGGATTTCGGGATAACCAGGAATTATTGAGAAATCTTAAGTGTTTTTGTAGTGCTGGGTCCTGGTCTGGGAATAATGGGTTTATTTGTTCTAGTGATTATTCTCTAGGTTATCTACTCTATCTCCATGGCTACAGCGTGGCCAGCAGTGGGTCTGGGCGTGGTCATTGGTGTTACAGGCCTGGGTTCTGTGGCCTTTCATGTTTAGATACTCTGTGCGGTAAGGGCACATCACCAAAATGTTATGCTACATGCAGGATGTCAGTATTTTATTGTGAGGTGTTATTCAGTTAAAGCTTGTTCGAACCACCAGATGGCATTTTTGAGCACAGAGAAATGATTTGGACCTGAGACCTTTAGGAGCATATTCGCAATTCCTATCTGTGAACATAATGTGTATTGAGAATGCTATGATTAAGCAATGCACAAGGGGGTGTGGTATATGGCCAATATACCACAGCTAAGAGCAATTGTTAAGCACAAAGCATTGCGGAGTATTGGCAAAATACCACAAACCCCAAAGAAGCCTTATTGCGATTATAAACTGGTTACCAAAGTAACTAAAGCAGTTAAAGGTGATTTGATGTCAAACCTGCGGTATACTGCATGGTCCCTTATAAATAGGTTGCTTTGAATCCTGAACGCTGATTGGCTGATAGCCATGATATATGTCACCATATACCACAGGTATGACTTCACAGCACTTTTTACTTCTCAAATTGCATTGGTATATTGGCCATATACAACACCTGATTGTGCCTTATTGCTTACTTATAAACCAAGTGATTTTAATCCTGGCATGGGTGGAGCAGTTCCAAGCCGTGATGTAGGATGCCCTCAATGGAGATGCAGTATTATTTGGAGAGGAACGAGGTTGGCCTCAGGAAGTAGAGATGCTGTTGTGCTCCTTCGACAGCACTGTTTGTGCTGACAGTGCATGACTAGTCCTCGACCATGTGAGTGCTGAAGAACTTTCTCTACTGTAGCTTCGTTGATGCGGATTGGGCCATTCCCTGCTGTGCTCCCTCAAGTCAACAATAATTTCCTTTGTTTTTTAATGGCGTTAAGGGAGGAGACGTTCTTGTCCTGGCGCCATGAAGTTTTCCTTCTTTCTCTCAGTAGGCTGACTCATTGATGTTAGTCATCACACCAACAACCATCGGGAGTCATCGTGGAGACTTGATGCTGTAGTCGTGCAGAGACGTGCGGTCATGGGGGCTGGGGGGGGGCAGTATTAAGAGTCAGTGAGGAGGAAGAGTTATTGCCAACCCTCACAGCCGAAGAGTGCTGCTTGACAGAAAGTCAGCTGTTAAATTGTACATTGTGCTCTCCTAACCCAGTGTCCTAACCCGATGGAGATAACGTAGCCACTGGTTGGTGTCTTGTCCTTTGACTACTGTCTCTCGAGGAGACAGGCATAGCAGTGTTATATTGGTCATATACGCAGTTCTGAGCAGAAAAGATTTAGAAAAAAGCTTATGCGCTGCCTCCCACAAAAATGCAGTAGTAAAATAAATAAACAAGAATAGAAATAAAAAGAGTGATGTCAAAAAAGTACATAAAAACAAAGCTGTTGCAACGTTGTCTGGGCGCTAATGACAACAAGACCTTGTCTGGGCCATCTTGTCGGCTATCATATCACGGTACTGTGTCCTAACGCAGCGTCCTAACCCAGTGTCCTAACCCAGTGACAGGTTTATAGGGAATAATAGTGTTGAATGCTGAACTATCGTCAATGAACTTCATTCTATATACAGTAATTATTGTTACTTCTGTTATTCCTAGGTTATCTATGGCTGTGCGGTGGTCAGTGCTGATTATGTCCATTGCTCCGGTACTGGGTCTGGTGCTGTGTGTCTGCTGTCCTGTCTGTGGCTCCCCAGGAGTGTCCCAAGACCTGGACTATGGAGGGGTTCCTCTCTGGATCAACCGTCTGCTGGGAGAGCCCTCTGTCCTTAGCTTACGGGGGCGCATGGACCGGGCATGGTACAAATAAAACACTGATTGATTGAATTACTGTATCAACAGTCCAATGGGCATTGGTTTTATTACAATGACCCTATACATCTGAAAGTTGATTTGGTTGAGTCGAGTTTGTTGGAAATGTTAAAATGTAATTCAAATCAACATTGACTTGCATTGTAGTGGTAGATTTATTTTCCGCTTTATGTATTATACATTAAATAAAATAAAGTGTACCCCATACACTTCCTTTTTTAGCAATATACTATCCATGTCAATGTTTATTTCTGGTAGAGACTGTATATTTACTTTGTCTGTCTGCCTGGAATTTGCAGTACAATGACATGTGTTCATAAAATGCATTATATTTACTATTTTAAATCCTTAACTATTTCTTTGACCGCTGATGATGTGAATTCAAAGTAAAAACTGTAAAGTACCTCCATGTGTGATGCAGGTACCGAGCCAACAACCCCGATTCCTGTCCTGACCTCTGTGACTGTCCAATCCAGTGGCCCACAGCTCTGTACTGTGACCACAGGCACCTGGAAAAGGTGCCAGACCGCCTGCTAGACAATGCACAGTATTTATTCCTTCAGGTAACACACATACATACAGTATGCGCGCACACTTTTGCACACTCATGCACACGGACACACGCATAAGGCTGTCTGTGTGTATTTTCCCAGGACAACAACATCTCGTACGTGCCCTCCTCTTCCTTCACCAACTCCTCCGGGCTCCGGTGGCTCATCCTGGATCACAATAATCTGCAGGGAGAGGGTCTGCAGCCCAACACCCTGCAGAACCTCACCCAACTCGAATACTTGTTCCTCAACCACAATAAGCTGACAGCTGTGCCCTCTGGCCTTCCCAACAGCCTCTGGCAGCTACGACTGGCACACAACCTCATCTCCATCATTTCCCCGGGAACCTTTGGGAACCTCAGTAATCTTACCATGCTGCTGCTTCAGGGGAACAGGCTGAGTGTGATCACAGAGACTGACTTCACAGGTATGCGTATTATGTCAAAACATACTTTATGTCAAAACAGCTTTTCTGACGAGTAACAGCTCTAAACGTGTTTTCTGGAATCTTCTCCATGTCTCTCTCCAACTCTCTCCCTACTGCCGTCCCAGGCCTGGTGTCTGTAAACCTGCTGGACCTGAGTGGGAACAGATTCTTCTCCATCCCCTCCCACCTCCCTCCCTCCATACAGCAACTCTACCTCTCCAACAACTCTCTGTCTGGCCTGGAGGAGAACAGTCTGAGGGGCTTTGCTAATCTCAAGTAACACAAACACACACATGACCTGTCTCACACATGACCTGTCTCACACATGAGCGGCCGCACACATGACCTGTCGCACACATGACCTGTCGCACACATGACCTGTCTCACACATGACCTGTCTCACACACATGAACTGTCTCACACACATGAACTCTCACACACACATGAACTGTCACACACACATGAACTATCACACATCAACTGACAACACTCAAACTGTCAGGTAAATAAAACCACATTTTGGTGCTTCATCGCTCTCTGGTATCATGTGCAATAACACACCTGTCAATGGTATTATCACAAACAATTAAATTACTCTCACTGAATTGCAGGTTCCTGCGTCTGTCTCACTGTGGACTGTTAAGTCCTTCCATTCATCATCAGTCCTTCAACCTGTCCTCTCTAGTAGAGCTGGATCTCTCCTACAACAAACTGACCACCATCCCTCTGGTACCCTCCACACTACAGTACCTATACCTGGAAGCTAACCACATACGAGGTAAAACTGGACCCATCCCTGCACATTCAAGCGCGCGCGCACACACACACAAACACACACACAGACACACACACACACAGGGGCTGAATTGAGGGTCAGGGGTGGGATGGAAAGTATGTTAGCACTGAGGAGAGGAGAAAGCATCTGTTTGGGCTTGAAATGGGGGGAAATATCAAGTCAAAGAAAAACAATCCTCGTATTAGGCTTCCAAATACTTTCAAATCACGAGGCTAAATGCATTATTAAGCTCTGAATGCTTCTGTTGGACTGTAAAGCAAATGTCCTTCCTGATCTTCAACAACAAACCTGGCTTTCTGACAACCAGTCAGACACTGATTAGCCACTCTGTCGTTCAGCCACGCCTCCTGGACATTGTTATGATTCTAGTTCTGGCTGGGAGGAGGACGGTTTGGGCTGGATCAGGAAAGGGAGAAGGAAAGAGGGGAGGAGCGAGAGAGAATAAAAAGAGAAAAAAGGGTAGGTAAGTAGATAGGAGGGATTGAGAGAAGAACACTTACATAACACCAAAGACCAAATATATGCATGAGAAGTCATCATGAAGGATAAACTAAATACACTTGATTTCCCATCCCTAAACCAGAAATTAGAAAATGAATTCTGTCAAAGCCAGAATGTTTGGTGGTCTTGAAGTGGTGTCTTAAACCAGATGATTTTATATTGTTGTTTCTGCTAAAGTGAAAATTAACTGTCATGAAACTGGAGATGGGACACAGGCGCACGTAAGTAAAAGGATGGGTTTTAATAGGAAACAGTAAACAAAAACATAGTAACAGTGCAACGAGGCGCAAACGAAAAGGAACTGAGCACACACAACTACTCAGTGGTGAAATAAGGAGCTGAGCAAACTGACAGGTACATAGCACAGATTAACCAACAAAGACACTGGAAAGCAGAGGAGGTAAAATACAGGTGGTGATTGGTAATGATGTCCAGGTGTGTAATGTGCAAAACGAGACAGCAGGTGATGGTGGTTGATGGTGGTTGATGGTGATGAACAAAGGCAGCTGGTAGGCCGGTGACCCAAAT
Organism: Esox masquinongy; assembly: GCA_016801175.1. NCBI lineage: Eukaryota > Metazoa > Chordata > Actinopteri > Esociformes > Esocidae > Esox > Esox masquinongy. The sequence continues at coordinate 45,939 of JACXGI010001589.1, forward strand.
CTTCGTAGGGAAGTGTGAGGCATCGCCAGAGGGACTGGATTCGTGAAATTAACTATTTAAACATGCTCTTAAGAGAAATAATATAAAAAATATATATTTCTTTTAGGTGTGCTATGTTTCTATGGTGCAGGCATGTGCATGAAAAAACGTAATAATGCAAAACTTTTGGTAAAAAAAGTCATTAATTTAAAAGATTTTTCCAAGCGTATTACCTACATTGGAAAAATTTAATTAAAAAAAGACATTTGTCTTTTAGGCACATTTTTAACCATTTTAATTGTATCTACACAGACAGAATACATTTTTTTTACAGAACGTGATGGGACATCACATGCTTTCAGGGGGTGAGACCTTCAAGTCCAAGGAGTCATTCTCTAAGACCCATAATCCTTATCACTAAGTAGGGTGATATATTTGACCCAAACACAATGTGGCATAGTTCATTTTCAAAAGTTTTCAAACGTCCACAGCACATGGTCTCCTTCAGACATCGAAGGGAACTTCCTGCTGTATGCAGACATTCTAGTTTTGCTGTCGTCAACAAAAGATGGTATGCAACATTGTTTTAATATCCTACATCACTACTGGCTACCCGAAAACAAACTCCAAGATTTAAAACATATAGTCATAATAGTAACAAAAGTGAAAATCCAGAGCTGTACTTTCCATCTGTAAAATCTACAACACTATATGACATGTATGTTTCCTTTACAAGGAACTATATTTTATTTAAGTAAGTCAAATATTAACAAGGTCCTGTATCTGCTTGATGGAATGACACAGTATACACTCCCCCTTTGATTGTGTTACATGAAATCATACATGAAAACATGAAATTAAAATTAATTTTATTGGTTTTATCAGTGTTTTTACCAATGATCAACACAAAAAAGGCAAGGTGAAAAAATAAAATTTGCACACAAATTTGCAAATTTGTTCTTCAACACCGCTTCCAAAAGTTTTGACACTGCGTAAAATGTAAATAAAAACAAAATGCAGTGATGTGCAAATCATTAAACCCTATACTCAAGAGAAAATAGTACAAAGACAACATATAAAATGTTGAAACTGAGACATTTTATTGTTTCTTGAAAAATATATGCCCACTTTGAATTTGATGCTAGCAACATGTTTGAAAAAAGTTGGGACAGAGGCAAAAAAGTTGTGTAATGCTAAAAAACTAAACCTGGTGGAATATTACCCCACTAATTAGGCCAATTTGCAACAGGTCAGTAATATAATTGGTTATCAAAAGATAATTCCGGAGAGAATGGGTCTGTCAGAAATGAGAATGGGGACGGTTCATCATTCTGTGAAAGACTGCGCAAGCAAATCATGCAACAATTTAAGAATAACATATCTCAATGTAAAATTGCAAAGAGTTTGGGGATCTCACCATCTATGGTACATAATATCATTAAAAGATTAAGATAATCCGGAGAAATCTCTGTACGTAAGGGACAAGGTTGAAAACCAGTATTGGATGACCGTGATCTTTGTTCCCTCTGGCAGCACTGCATTAAAAACAGACATGATTCTGTAGTGGAAATCACTGCATGGGCTCAGGAACACTTCTGAAAAACCATTGTCTGTGAACACAGTACATCACTGCATCCACAAATGCAAGTTAAAACTCTACCATGCAAAGAAGAAATCAGATATAAACAAGATCCAGAACCACTGCCACCTTCTCTGGGCCCGAGCTCATTTAAGATGGACTGAGGCAAAGTGGAAAACTGTCCGGTGGTCTGTCAAATCAAAATTTGAAATTATTTTCGGGAATCATGAGTGCCGTGTCCTCCAGACTAAAGAGACCATGATGGTACGGGGGTGGATTAGTGCACATGGCATGGGTGATTTGCACAACTGTGAAGGCATCATTAACGCTGAACAATATATACAGGTTTTGGAGCAACATATGCTACCATCCAGTTTATGTTTTTTTCAGGGAAGGCCTTGCTTATTTCAGCAAGACAATGCCAAACCACATTCTGCGTGTATTACAACAGCATGGCTCCGTAAGTAAAAGAGTGCGGGTGCTAAACTGACCCGCCTGCAGTCCAGACCTGTCACCCATTGAAAAGATTTGGTGCATTATGAAATGAAAAATATGGCAAAGGAGACCACGAACTGTTGAGCAGTTGACATCCTATACCAAGCAAGAATGGTAAAACATTTTTCTTTCAAAACTGCAGCAATTGATGTCCTCAGTTCCCAAACGCTTACAGAGTATTGTTAAAAGAAGAGATGATGCAACACTGTGGTAAACATGCCCTGTTCCAAATGTTTTAAATGTGTTGCTGGCATCAAATTCTAAATGGGCATGTATTTTTCTGAAAACAATAAAATATCTCAGCATTTGAAAATAATGTCTTTGTACTATTTTCAAGTAAATGAAGGAATAAATGATTTGTACATCACTGCATTCTGATTTTATTAGCATTTTCCGCAGCGTCCCAACTTTTTTGAAAACATTGTTATAAATTAATTGTAAAGATAAAACTGAAAATAATTGATTGCATTAGTATTGCTATGACTGACCTGAATTAGCTGTGGTGCAACCGGTTGTCTCTAAGTCACATAATTAATTAATTGGTGTCCAGCTGTTTGCCATTATGGTGTTTCAAATGTTTTCCAGTTAAATACATCTGTCTCTGGGAGGTCCCACAGTTGGTTAGTAAAATTCCAAACAAACTACATCATGATGTCAACGGAACATTCAAACCAAATTCAGAATAAGATTCTTTTAAGCACCAATCAGGGGTAGGATACAATTTCCATGGAACCAAATATGACATGGACTGTAAAGACTATTATTATGAAATGAAGAGAATACTACTGAGAATCTGTCTAGAATGGGCCATCCTGGGTGAAAAAGGCGCTAGGCAGGAACGTCACCAAGAGGCCTATGGCAACTCTAAAGGGGTGACAGTTTTCGATGGCTGAGCTCAGAGACATTGTGCATAATGCAACAATAGGCTGGGTGCTTCACAAAGGTGGGCCTTTATGGGAGAGTGGCAAAAAGAAAGTAATAGTTGAAAATTCAAATTCAACTCACATCAAATCTTGGCTGGAGTTTTCCAGAAGCAACGCGGGCGATTCTGAGACCAAGTGGAAGAAAATTCCATGGTCTGATGGGACCACCTTGGAGTGGCAAGGTGGCCTAGTGTCAAGGGCATCTGACTGGTGACTAATCCCCTTACTGCCAAGGTGAAAGCTGTGTTCTTCTGTCCCTGAGCAATTCAGTAAAACCAAATTACTCCTCCTCCCTTGTAACATTCCCCCCAGGTTGTTGGTGAAAATAAGGATTGGTTATTTGGGAAAAGTGAAGCTGTGCCCAGCTTGGGTTCAGGGAAATCTTTCTCATACAATCAGATAATTTCAAGAAAGATGATTGCGTTGCACTAACAGTATAAAAAATGTTAAAGAGGAAATGTGCTTAGGATTAATTGTAGAATGAAGGGGCAGGATTGTCATTGCTGTTAATACAACTGTGTGTGTATTGCTGTGTATACAAGTATAATGTAATAACCATACGGTCCCTTGTCTACCCTCTGATCTCTGCAGAGTTTAATGTGTCTAGTTTCTGCTCGGAGGTGGGCCCCCTATCCTACTCCAGGATGAAGATTCTTCGTCTGGATGGAAACCAGATGTCCTACCATCTCCTACCACCAGATTGGGTCTACTGCCTCCGAGTTCTGCACCATATATACATCTAACCTTGACCGTAGTCCTCTAACACACTTCCACAGCCCTGCTTTGAAGCTTACCTCAACAAGATACGGTCAAATTCCACAGGTCTGAACATTCAGAGATAAAACCACACATGTACATATGCACACAAGGATGTCACGCACACTTCCCACATAAACGACACAGGTGCACGTCTGGACACATGCTCGGTCACAGACAAGCGCAAGCAAACGTCTCAGAACAGTCCCATTGGTTTTTTTCCGATTTTCATCTAGACACAATACAATTCCAGATAAATGCTCCAGGAGCACAGCTGAGGTTTGTGTACCGCTTGTCTGCTTGTCTCACTAGCCACTACATACTTTAACACATAGCAGGTTTAATATTCCACTCTGTCTCCTCTTTGGTTTAATACCAAAATTGTTTAAAGCATTAATATTCTGAACTCTGCCTTGTTTTCCCTCTAGTTCGGTTTGTTTGGACAGGTGTCAACATTCGAGAGCCCAACAGGTGTTCTAACTCAAATTAGATTTTTTGTAAGCATTTTTCTCAAATAAACAAAATAATGGTATGAGCAACTGGTTTTGGCAAAGAATTCACATTTGATTGACATTTGGCAAAGTGAAACCAGCAAAATACCAAAAAAAAAAGGATGCAATGTGACCAACAATCAAACTCAGATTCGAACTAATAAAAATAAATTACCAAAGAACCTCATCCACCAAGATGTGTTCATACACAAAAGTACGGTTATCACCAAAGAATTACATTGATCTGTATCCATGCACACATTAAAATTATTTGGTTATTGTAATGTTTTATAATAATATTGATATCACTAAATTGATATGTTGTTTCGGATGTATGACTGTATCTTATTGTTTTTGCACATGAAAAGATCAGTAAATTGTACATCATTTAAATGAAATAAAACATCTTATGAACAGAAACAACAGATTTATCATGTAACACAAAATGTCTGTCTATTTCAGAGCATTAATCTTCAAATGCTGTTATATTCATTAGTATAGATGCTGGTCCAGTTTCTGTAAAGATAGCTACTAGCTCTCTGTCTAAAACACAAAAAAGTTTATTCGCAATGAACACCATAATAACCCAATGTTATCTCCATGGAAACCCAATTTTTGTATTCCAGAAAAGTAGCTCAACTGACCCAGAGAACAAATAACCCTGTCCGCAAACACTGATAGAGGTATTAGTCATCCCGTGAGAGGCATTTTAACATGTTTGTTCCAAGTACTTTACAATACCTGTAAACCCACAGAACAGGGAAATCATTCTATGGGGTGGGGGGTTTGGGGTGTTTGTGTGCGTGTGTTTGCGTGTGTGTACGCATGTATGTGCATGCATGCCTGTGTATTTTTGTGGTTAATTGGCTCTCACTGGCTACCTGCTGGTTAAAATACTGATTTTACTACAGAGAGCACATGGCAGGGAGACAACGGAAGGTTTCCTCATCCCACTTCTGTTGATGGAAAAGCCATCAGCCTGTGTGTGTCTGTCTGTGTGGGTGCGTGTGTGTGTGGGTGTGTTTGTGTGTGTGGGTGTGTGGGTGGCTGTCGTTGTGTGTGTGTGTGTGTGTGTGTGTGTGCGTGCACGCACGTATGTCAGTACCACATATTTCCAGATGACATTGCTATTTGTACAGTCCCAGCCATTCAAGGGGCACTTCAGTAAGTCTAGACAAGCCTACATGGAAACTGTGTGGCCGACTGTCGGTCAGAGTGTGTTTTTGTGTGCGTTTGTGTAGAACCTGTGATGAATTATCACGGACCAGAAAACAATCCTTCCTGAGTTGATAATCTCCCATAAGGCCAGTCAACACACACCATCGTCGGTGTGTTCCTACAATGGTGGGTAGCACTACGGTAGACCTACTGCTTAGCTCATTAGCTCACAGGGCTGTGGTTAAATGTAACTCACCAAGTTAGTAATAAAACATCAACTTTATAGCCGGCCAAAACAACTGCCACGTGTTAGGCAGGGTAACTATGTAAGATTTTTTATTGGGCCACTTGAATGTGCTATTACACTGCTTTGAAATATGAATGGAGACTCATTTTGATGGTTACAATTAAGCTGGAAATGCCTATCCCAATTGAGGTGAGTGCTCATGAGCATTAGATCTAGTTTTCTCATCTATTAACAGAAGTGATCAGAACATTTTGCTAGGCTGCTATGTTATTATAATCACTCAGTGTGAATTTTGTTCAACTGAATATCCATCTGTACCTTGGGGTATCTGTTTTTTCAACTATGTCAAGCTACTGTAAATAAGTGGAGGTGCATCTAACATCTGTTTGCTTATCGTTTATCAGACACCATTTGTATGCGATAATGTACTGCTAGCCTAAATTAATATTTTATTTTGCAAGCAGTTGTTGGCTAATTGTTACATGATAGACTACTTTAAATGTAAATTATTTTAGCCTAACAATTGACTGAAATCCCCATAAGACCTTCAAATGCTGTTCTTTGCATTATTACACCATTCATTTCTTTCATAGGGGATTTTTAGATCCCCTTCAGATAAGGGCTGTGTTCTGTGTAGTCTTACACCGTGTCGCCTTTTTCATTACTGTGTAAATACCTATTGGACAAGATGACTTTTATCAACATCTTTGCCCGTGTTTAGCGATTTTTTTTTGTAGAGTGAATCTTATCCTTATTTTTGCTCTGACCTGGAGATCCCACCGTATGTCATTGGATGTCAGTGCCACGAAGCAGCCACTACCAGGCTGGAATATAAGGCGGCCACTAGTCTGTCATCCACATCTTTCTGAGGTTTGTAAAAATCTCCCTGGTGTTGGTAGTTGAACCTTTACGTGAAATACAATACTTGACTGATGAAACAGATGTTGTACGTTTTGTGTAGGGGACAGAAGAGGTAAAGATTCAGGAAGATGTAGCTTGTGGACGTTATGGTAACAGCATTGCACTTGGAACCCAAACAACATGGGTTCAAGTCCCTGTAAGTATAAGAGCATCTGATGAATAATGTTAAATGTCAACCTCTTTTATTTATTATTTCACACAGTTTGAATCTATGCCAATTGTTTTGTGATTTGTTAAGCCAAATCTACGCTTGCCTAAACAAAGTGTGTGAACTGCTCTGCTGTTAAACACCATCCAAAGTTATTTGCACAGTGCACTGAGGCAGAAGCGTCTGGAAATTAGATGAAACTCCTGTGTAATTATATGCCAAGGGAGAGCTTGTAAAAATGGTAAATGAAGTGATAAAAGTTGCCATGTAGTGAATGAAACAAACCTGACCAACTTCAGAAGGTATCAGTCAGTAAAGCATAACATGATTCTTTCTCTTCTACTTAAGATGTAATTGTTTTGTGTTTGTCCAGTGTTCGATTTCCAGTGGTCTCCGAATCTAAATTCATTTTTTTTCAAACTCCACTAACTCTGTCCTCCTTTCTGGATACAGAGAATGTTGTGATGTACGGTTTATGTGTTCCCCATGGTAAAGATGAGGGGGGTCTCTGTGTTACCTCTAGATCACTAACACATTTCAAAGAAAACAGGCATGTTGGCTTTAAAATATTCCCAGATGACAGATTCCTTGAGTAACCTAGGGGTTAAATCTCCACAACCTCTCAATCAGCCAGTTGTACCCTGGTCACAGGGAGAAAGTGGGCTGTGAACAAGTAATAATTTTAATCTCACAGCACTTCACATCACAGGAAAATGGGAGTAATTTAGCATCGACTAGGAATCGGTCAAAGCACGGGCAAAGATTAAAGATATGATTAAAGTTATGATTAAAGGTTTGATTATTCTCCACCTGCTTGGTTAGAAACTCTGCGTATTTACAGTTACTCATTTAGCTGACACTCCCATCCAGAGCGACTTACAGTAGAGAGTACATCAGTCTTTTTATTTTGCATCCCATTTTAACCCCAGTCTGAACTCTGCCATTGTAATGTAAGTATTCAGTAGGTTTACAGTGTTGTTTAAAATGTAAAGACATAGACCACTGCAGATTCTGAATCTATGGGCTCATAACTATGCTTTTAGATGACTATATCGACGTTGTTTGGGTTTATGGCACCACAAACAGGTGCTTGCTGTGATTCATTTGATGGTATTTCATTGTCCTCAAATTAGGGAATTGTACTACAGAGCATGGACAGCATAACAGTAAGTGAGATGGTTGTCAACATTTCATAACGTGATCTGCATACCAGTTAAAAGTATGATTCAGCTGAAAACCACACAACACATCGAGGCTCAGGCAGCGTTCATATTATTACAACACATTTCATAAGTCTAGGCTTGTAAACCAGGAAAGAAAATCTAGCAGTAATTACAAGAACATAAACACCAGCTGATATTAAAATATTTCAGCAGACAAAATGTAATCTGAAAACCAACCACCTGGACAATTATGCAACAACATAAAGTGATTATATTAATTCAAACTAAACTAAAACATAATTCACATCTGTTGTGAATATTATATTGGGACTATGGAATCTGAGCAGAAGAAATAGATTTGGATCCTTAGGTTCAGCTGGAGCCACAGAGGATTCTCTCAAATAAATACTCAAATCATCTTGTTTTCATTATGCAACCATCCTTTCATTTACTGTGCTTTCTCTCCCTACCAAGGCTTTCTTATTTCTGCTGATCATAGTAAAATACTTAACCATCTTTCAACCTCTCTTTTACACAATGTGTTCATGGATTAACATGATGTCATGTGTATCTCTACTGAAAACCTCTTCAAAGTTTGGACTTTGTTAAAGGATTTCACGAAAGACGTGATAAGAAATATTACCCAAACATTATTAATCCTGTCAATAACATTGGATGTCTTTTGATTAGTTGCAGATTATAAGAGTGAGAGGAGCACAATCTTATTTAACATATGTGCTTTACATCAACACACCCACACCCACACCCACACCCACACACACACACACACACACACACACACACACACATCATCATTACTATTTAAAAATGTTTTGTTTCATTAAACAATAATGTAATGGTTATAAACACAATCATGTCTATAACCATAACATATCCCTAACCTTAACCCCAAAATGTGAACTGGTTTAATCCTAAACCTTTATGAAAATGCAGTCCTTGCAAAAATACTTCTCACCATGTTTCATGTTTTCAGGTATTGTCCAAACATTTTGGTGAATGCCTGTCCTGAAAAAGTAGGGAAACAAGTACAGAAACACACTTGGAAGAGGGAGGGTTCTGCTATGCAGTTTAGTAATCAATTCCCTCAGTGTCTTCACCTCCATATTGTGTTCAGCATGTGTATACGCATCCTTACATGGTTGTGGGTATGTCAGCTCTGCAACTGTGCATCCATGCGTGTGCACGCAGTCCTTACAGTTAGAGCAAGGACTACTGACGATAACGGCCTTTAAATAGAGAAGCTGGCCAGTTGCCCTGAAGTCTTTATATATGGCATTCACATAAATCAGGCATGGGAATACCTGCATGAAGTAACTTTAAATCTCGGATTATCTCTGTCCTGTCTGTCTTTCTGTTCATCGGTCAGTGTGATCCACTATTAAATGTTACGGGTCTGTGTGTATGTTTTATTATTTGTTACTGCTTTAAGTCACAGTCTGCCTGCATCTGACATGAGGGCTGATGTATGATGTATGGTGAGTTTCTGACAGATGAGTTATGAACTGTCTTACAGCCTTCAGCAAATGTTCTGGTGCAGATTAATGTGAACGAAAATTCTAAAAACAGAAGTCAAGTCAATTTACTTGTCATGGCCAGAGGCTGTTATCAGATTGCCAGATCACATGTTGTGGTTAGCTCAGAGTAAAAAACCTATACAGACTATTTGATATCTGGCAGACATTTGCAATGTGGTCGAGCAAAGACTTGTTTGATCTTGGTTTAGACCTTTTCGACACTCTCAGCCATGGTTTGACTGCTTTTACATTAAATGACATGACTCATCTATGCCCAGCAGGCAAGGAAGTCCATACCCATAAGCTATCTACAGTTGATTCTGCTGTCTCGCCTTTGATACCCCCTTTACATCTTTTTCTGGTTTGTCCATTTGTTAATTGATAATCATTCAGCAAGTGCGAACACTGAGAACAATGAGTTGTATTTATTTATTTTTTTACTTTTATTTATACAGAGAAATCAACTGAGTCTCAAGGTCTCATTTACAACTGAGCCTTGTTTTGCAACAATAAAAACACATACATAATGGAAATAGTACATTAAAAATAATTTGAGAAATTTCAAATGTCTTTTGGGCACTGAAACATTTCTCTTAAGATCACTGAATGGAATTCCATGAGTGTGGGGAATGCCAATCAGAGTGATCTGAAGTTACCCAGTTCTGACTAGGCCCATGGTATCCAGTCTTGAGAGCATATTTGCTGTTCACCCATGTAATAGATAGTCAGGACGTTATTGCAAGACTGCCTTAAATAAAAACATTTACCAATGTCTGAAGCATATATAATGAAGCATATAACAGACAGTGATGAGTGAAAAAAAATTGCTGGAGTGATAAAAAGCATGGCCAAATGACAAACTGCATCCAGAGATTTGAGTACAGAAGCTGAGGCATGCAAGTATAGTATATCACCATAATCTAGTAGCAAATTAAAGGTTGCTCGCACAACATATTTTCTATGCTGTCATGATAATTATGATCTATTCCTATGAAAGAACCAATTTTAATCATCAGCTTTTCCACCAACTCATTAAGACATTTTAAAAGACAGATTTTCATCTAACCAAATCTCAAGGTACTTATTAGAAGGAACATGTTCTATAAAATGTAGGGTAGACATTTTAGGGTAATCCATAGCTAGGTTTATTTACATGGTTTTAGTTTCACTTCTTACCAACCTATGGTTGGTACAAATGCAATAAATACTTATTGCAATAACTAACATCTACCACCTTCCTCATTAAACACTGCAGATGCCAACAGATTGCATACATATCTGTTTAGAAATAAAATTTGATGTCTGATCTAATTTGATGTCTGATCTTTATTTTATAGCCTCATAAAGATTTGGTGTTGATATAAGTGAAACGGCTGATGTTTATGCATTACGAACAATGAAATGAATTGATTACACTTTCTAGTTAAGACTGCATCCCATGCAAATTTCTGGCCATTAAAGTTACTGTGGCTATTGCAGTGTTTGCTTGTGCTGCCAAATATCTGGAATGTGTCTGGCTCGAACGTACCAGACTGTAAGACTCCCAAATGGCATCCTATTCCCTACATAGTGTGTAACTTCAGCCCAAATCTCTAGACCCTGGTTAAAAAAAAGGGCACTACAATGGTGATGTGTTCCCATTCAGGACTATAAACCTCCAACTCTGGGCACTGAGATCAAAGTGGCACCATTCCAATCATCGGTTAAATGACAAAACAGGTTGATCCTACAGTACATTGATGGCTTGATTATTGCTGGCCTATGATCTACAACCGCTGCAGTCTACACACTGGTGATGGTGGGGATATAGTTAGGATAGGATGCAGAAACAGTACCAGTGTGGGTTATGGGGCGCACGGCTGTAGGGTCCAGAAACAGTACCAATGTGGGTTATGGGGTGCACGGCTGTAGGGTCCAGAAACAGTCCCAATGTGAGTTATGGGGCGCACGGCTGTAGGGTCCAGAAACAGAACCAATGTGGGTTAGGGGGCGCACGGCTGTAGGGTCCAGAAACAGTACCAATGTGGGTTAGGGGGTGCATGGCTGTAGGGTCCAGAAACAGTACCAATGTGGGTTATGGGGCGCATGGCTGTAGGGTCCAGAAACAGTACCAATGTGGGTTAGGGGGCGCATGGCTGTAGGGTCCAGAAACAGTACCAATGTGGGTTAGGGGGCGCACGGCTGTAGGGTCCAGAAACAGAACCAATGTGGGTTATGGAGCGCATGGCTGTAGGGTCCAGAAAACGTGAGTTGGGATAAATGAAAGGGGGGTTTAGAGAGTAGGAAGGAGAGAGAAAAAGCAGGGTAAAATAAAAACAAATGAAAGAGAGAGGGGCGAGATGTAGGGAGCAAGGGAGGAGGGGAAAGAGTTCTCCACGTGTTCACATTACTCGACCTGCGTGCTGCTCATTCTGACGGAATGTGCTGTTAACGTTTCTGTAATCTCAGCACAAACACACACACACAGACCTAATAAGAGCCCCAAGCTGCTGTGTGTGATAAACCACATCACAAAATGCAAAGCTTAACGACCCTCAGCATAAAAATCACATCACTATGATCACACCACATGAAGTTCAACACTCAGCATAAAAACACATGACTCAATGAGCTATAAACATGCTGCTCCTGTCTTCCTGTGTGCTGATGTAGAATCACTGGACTCTACTGGACAGATTCTGAAACACAGTTAACAATAAAAAATATTACATTTTGATCTTGCTTTTTACCCCAAAACTAAGCTATTTTCCAGCAAATGACCCAGAACACAATAAAGTTACAAATATAAACCTACCAAAATCAGCAGAGAGAATTAAATGAAAGACTCATGGGAAAGCAGTGCAGCCATGTATAAAGAAATAATTGAAGTGATTGAATGAGTGAGATTAGGAAACTGAAGAGGGATGTTTTCAGTTCAGTGGTCGGTTTAAGGTCATCAATTACTACCCTCAAACATATGCATGTATGGGACACACACACACACACACACACACACACACACGCACACACACACACATGAACATGTACACACGCGCACACGCGCACGCGCGTGCGCAGAGAGAGAGAGAGAGAGGAAGAAACACTGTGACCACCTCATAAGGAACCACCCAAATAGGAGGCTTGTCCACTGAGAAGGAGAAAGGGAGGGAGAGGAAGAGGAGAAGAGAGGGGGAGAGAGAGGGAGGGGTAAGAGACGGGTGAGAAATCCAGAGAGCAGAGAGACAGAAAACTCTCGACTTGATAAAAGAGGGCAGGTAAGAGCATCTTTATTTTTTGTTGTTTGTACTCCAGAGCCGACTATACATGTGACATGTTCAGTAGCAGCATGTGAACCTGGCAAGGCCCGGAGAGAGTTTGAGGTAGATGTGTAATGTGTTTCTGAGTGTGCGTGTGCGTGGGTGTGTGTGTAGCAGGGGCGGGGGTGTGCACATGTTTGTGCATGTCTTGGCAAAGAGGTGGACGTGAACAGAGCCCGGCAGTATGTGTTCCTATAAAGACTCTGAATTAGGGTTATACTGTCCTCTCCTCACACAGGGACAACTTGTTGCTCTCTCACAAAGAAGATTCTAGAACGTTGCTGCTTGGCAAAATTCAGCCAAGTAGTTACACAATATATCTTCTAAAAACTCTATATTTTAAATCCCATAGGACTTGACAACTGTACCAGGTGTCAGTCAAGACATCTGTCTGTTTCTGTGGTCCTGTCTGTCTGTCCCGCTGTAAATCGCTCAGCCAGTATGTCTTTCTATCTGTCTGAGATTCAGAGAACTGTTCTTTCACAGATCAGCTATGAATGCTAGGTATAGCTGCTAAATAACAATAATATGCAGATTGTTAATTTATCAAGGTTTCCAAAAAAGCAGAGAAGCTATGTCCAGAAACATTTCAGGAATGCACATTTCTTCATAGCGGTCTGTGGTTGGGTCTGGATTTTTTGGATTGAATCTCTGTTTTTTTTAATCCATCAATATAACTCTTCAGTGTAATTCTATAATGATAACAATGTTACCTGCACTGTCTAATCTGTTGTCCAAAATCTGCTAAAAATCTTCTATATCATTCTACCAAAACAACTACGGGGAAAAAAAAATCATGTTTCCTATTTGATAGTAGGCAATATTTCATGAATTTGAGCCACCCTGGACTTGAGACAGCTTGGCTATTTCTGCCTGCCATCTCAAGTAGGTATAACAGAGCATAGTTCAATAGTTTTTCATGCTTGTCTGTAGACCTTTCTCTGTCACAGTATTTTCCAATTGATGCATCACAGCCAGGTCTCTTCGGAAAGAACTAAAACATGTAGGGTTCTTGTGGCTAGAAAACATGATGATTTATTGTGAGCATGAATGTTTAAAACCCATGTTACCAGTTTCCAGTCTCATTTCTGACTCAACTCCTGAATAGAGTTGCTAGCGCTTTGCTCCAGGAGATGTAATGTGAGTGTTTATATATTCTCAAACTAATTGACAAAGCTTAAGGACTCTTACAGTTTTTAAAGTATTGGACAACTCATAACATACGTGTGTTGGAACCTGAGTATAGGCGCTTCATCTCCCAGTACAAACTCACAGACAGACAGATAGCTGCGAGGGCATACACTACTATAATTGCGTTGAATTCAAGAATGTAAATTCTCTCCTGATGTCTAACGTCAGCCTGTCTGTCTTATAGCGATGTCATTATGACAGCTATTGCGATTCTACACAACTGAGATGGAAAATCACACTTTGTCCTAAGTCATATTGCCAGGGAACAGAATTCATTTGGGAGGAAGAGAAGTTCTGAGCTTTTGCTTTTGGCTGGGACAAATGTAGGCTGGGAGAATAATTGTCCAATGACTCATGATAAGCTCAGATTTCTTTTGTCCTCTGCCAGTAGTTGTGTCAGTGACAACCAAATGGTTCTTGGGAACTTGATTAATTGCGAACTGATCAGCAACTGATTCGCTATGGTCTCCAGTATGTTTGGCTTGAAGATTTCTTAGAGAGGCAGAGAGGGGTAGAGATACCAAGAGAGAAGGGGGTGAGCTAGATTGTGGCAGGGATGGAAAAACATTGAGACAAATAGAGAGAGAGAGAGAGAGAAAGAGAGACAGGGTTTCCTGCTAGGCTGGCGTCTTCAGAGCTCTTGCTTCACTTCTCCCATTAGGAATCACTGTCTCTAGACTGAAGTACACAATGGAGGCTTTATACTTTAGCCCCCACTCTGCCTGTTTCTTTCCTTCTTCTTCTTACTTACCCTTCCCTCCCTTTTAACATTTATATCTCCCTCTCCATACCTCTATGTGCATTGCCCACCCCCACCCCCCAACCCTCTCTCTCTCTCTCTCTCTCTCTCTTATTTTTAACAGCTGTAAAGGAAAAGCTAATGCTTCACCCAGACATGAAAGGCAACCATGTCTCCCCGCTTCGCCTGCACAGGTCACTGCTCTCAAGTCAGCATTTATGTAAGCAGATTACAAAACCCTTGTAAAAGGCTAGCAGAAAACTTTGACAGTAGTGGTTGCTAACAGGATATCCACTTTTAGGATTGAATAACGCCTCCATAAATAATTTAGACTGCATCACAACATACAAATGTATAGGTCATACTACATAAGAGGGCATTTAAAAGGTGCTCACTGTACATCTTATAAGTTCATTTCTAACAACACTTTTGCCACCATGTTTGTTCTCCCTCACCCTCTCTGTCTGACTGTTCCTATCTTGATCAACCTGTTTCCACCCAGGATAATGAAGGCCGGCGTGGGACTCTACTCTGCCCTGGTGCTCTGTCTACTGATCGGGGCAGTTTTCTCCCAGAGACCACGACCTAAGAAACCTCTCAAGCCTAAACCCACCAAGCGCCCCACCTTCCGTCCTGGCCCGCCACAGGAGGAACCTCAGGAGCCCACAGATTTCCCCCCTCCCATCCTCGGCCCCCCCTCCATCTTCCCTGACTGCCCTCGTGAATGTTTCTGTCCCGCTTCCTTCCCCAACGCGCTCTATTGTGAGAACCGGAACCTTCGTGTGGTCCCTGTCATCCCGTCCAGAGTCCACTACCTGTATCTGCAGAACAACTTCATCTCCGAGGTGACGGCGGAACCCTTCCACAATGCCACAGAGCTGCGATGGGTCAATCTGGCCAACAACCTTATTAAAAAAGTGCAAAAGCAGGTGGGAGCTTTCTTAAATTAATTTATGAAATTGTTAATTTATAGTTCTAATCATTTTTTAAAAAATTCCTCAGCATTTTTTCGTCTCTCTGTCTCTCGATCAACCTCTTTATTTTTCCCTTTATTTCTGTCAAACTCTTGTACTCTTGTTTTCCCTTTTTCTGTTTCCCAGGTGTTTGAGAAGATACCTGGTCTGTTGTTTCTCTACTTGGAGAGGAATCAGTTGAAGGAGGTTCCTAACGACCTGCCAGCTGGGTTGGAGCAGCTCAGACTCAGCCACAACCAGATCTCTAAGATCCCCTCTGGAGCCTTTGGCAAGATGGAGCACCTCGCTCTCCTCGACCTGCACCACAACAAGGCACACACACACACACACACACACAATTAGCCACCCGTGCATGCAATCATGCACATACGCATGCACACACACACAAAGTAAAATACTCATTAAATGTTCATTCTTCCCGTCTGTTAGTTGAGTGACAGTGACATGGGGAAGGCGACATTTAAAGACCTGAAGAACCTGGTTCAGTTGAACTTGGCCCACAACATCCTGAAGAAGATGCCAGCTAACATCCCTAACAGCATTGCACAGCTATTCCTGGACAAGAACAACATCGAAGACATCCCTAAGTAAACACACTTGCACACACATCCAACACAGGCATGCAGACACGCTAGCTTGCGCACACAAACACACACATGCACACACAATCGACCAAATCATTGGTGCGATGCAAGACAAACAATGTCCCTCTCTAAAGAATACAAATTACTTTTTTTGACAACCTCCACATAATGGAAGGACACAAACTCCAATAACCCCCTTGTCCTCCCCATACAGGGACTATTTCCAAGGTTTTTTCAACTTGGCATTTGTACGGCTCAACTACAACCAGCTCAGTGATAAGGGAGTCCCGAAGGCAGTGTTCAATGTCTCCACCCTGCTGGACCTCCACCTGGCCCACAACCAGCTCACATCGGTCCCTCTGTTCAACAGCCAGCTGGAACACCTCCACCTTAACCACAACAGCATTGAGAGTGAGTTACATGCAATGCTATTAAAACCATACATTTTAATAGCATTGATAGCATTAAGAACATAGCCATGGTAGCATTAAGAAAGTACTGTGTGTGTGTGTTCTTTTGTCAGGTATTAACGGGACCCAGTTGTGTCCGGTCAGTCTGTCATCTCCCAGTCTGCATGATGAGGGTCTGATGCCCAGACTCAGGTAAGAAATTGTGCAGATAGTTGGGTGATTCCTATTATACACTGCCATTTGGGTCCCCAGGAAAATAAAAATTATTCTTTAGTGAAAAATTGTGAAAATATAAATTCCCAACATTTTTAATTATGAGGGCAGGCATCCTTAAACTTGAAAAATATGTTAATGTTGAAAGGGAATTAAAATGCATTTTGAACACTTTCACCAGGGAATAAGAGTTATTTGTGCCATGTTCCAAGGTGTTACTCATTAACTTATATGAGAAATGTAAGATAAAAATGTATAAAATAAGAAAATATTAAGTTTTCCTTCATTATTTTTAATGAAAATATTTTTATGAAAAACAATATAATAAGTTTGTTTTATGTATGTTTAGAAAGATATTTTACTACAATTATAATTGTTGGTACTCCTTTAAACACCATGTTAGGTTGGTATTTTCTAATTATAATTTAAAAAACAATCAAATGTTATGTACATTTTTGCTTTAACTTGATTGCACCGTTCAATTAAACATATTAAAATGTTAAATAAATTCTATTGTCATTCACCCTTAATAGGAAAAATAGATTTTTTTCTGACATTACCACACAATAATTATAACTAAATGATTATCTGAAGAAAAGAAATGTGATGAGGGACATTATGTCTTTGAAAATGTCAATCTAGATGAATAGATTGTTATTGCTTTCAGAACGTTATGTGTATGTCCTTAACAGATTCATGTGAACAATTCACTTACAGTTAGGTCCGGAAATATTTGGACACTGGCACAATTTTCATAATTTTGGCTCTGTATGCCACCACAATGGATTTGAAATGAAACAACACAGATGCTACTGAAGTGCAGACTTTCAGCTTAATTTCAAGGGGTTGAACAAAAATATTGTATGAAACATTTAGGTGCTCCAACCATTTTCATACACAGTCCCCTTATTTCAGGGGCTCAAATGAAATTATACAAATTAACATCATAAATAAAATTTTTAATACTTTGTCGTGAATCCTTTGCAGGCAATGACTGCTTGAAGTCAGGAACGCATGGACATCATCAAACGTTGGGTTTCCTCCTTTGTGATGCTTTGACAGGCCTTTACTGCAGCTGTCTTCAGTTGTTGTTTGTTCGTGGGCCTTTCTGACTTAAAGTTTGTCTTCAGCAAGTGAAATGCATGCTCAATCGGGTTGAGATCACGTGATTGACTCGTCCATTGCAGAATATTCCACTTCTATACCATAAACACCTCCTGGGTTGCTTTCGCCGTATGTTTTGAGTCATTGTCCATCTGTAAAGTGAAGCGGCGTCCAATCAACTTTTCTGAATTTGGGTGAATCTGAGCAGACAATATATCCCTACACACTTCAGAATTCATCCGGCTGCTTCTGTCTTCTGTCACATCATCAATAAACACTAGTGACCCAGTGCCATTGGAGGCCATGCATGCCCATGCCATCACACTGCCTCCATGTTTTACAGATGATGTGGTATGCTTCGGATCATGAGCCATTACAAGCCTTCTCCATACTTATTTCTTCCCATCATTCTGGTGCCGGTTGATCTTAGTTTCATCTGTCAAAAGAATGCTGTTTGAGAACTGGGCTGGCTTTTTTAGATGTTTTTTGTCCAGTCTAATCTGGCCTTTCTATTCTTGAGGCTTATGAATGGTTTGCACCTTGTGGTGAACCCTCTATATTTGCACTTATATAAAGAGAAGAAGTCTTCTCTTTATGGTAGACTTGGATAATGATATGCCTACCTCCTGGAGAGTGTTGTTCACTTGGCTGGATATTGTGAAGGGGTTTTTCTTTACCATGGAAAGGATCCTATGATCATCCACCACTGTTGTCTTCCGTGGATGTCCAGGCCGTTTTGTGCTGTAGAGCTCACCAGTGCGTGCATTTTTTTCCCAATTTGGCCACTTCTAATGTTTCTGCTATCTCTCTGATTAATTTTTTTTTTTGCAGCCTCAGGATGTCCTGTTTCACTTGCATTGAGAGCTCCTTGGACCGCATGTTGTGCGTTCACAGCAACAGCTTCCAAATGCGAATGCCACACCTGGAATCAACTCCAGACCTTTTACCTGCTTAATTGATAAAGAAATAACAAATGAATAGCCCACACCTGTCCATGAAACAGCTTTTGAGTCAATTGTCCAATTACTTTTGGTTCCTTGAAAAAGAGGGGGCTACATATTAAAGAGCTGTAATTCCTAAACCCTTCCTCCAATTTGGATGTGAACACCCTCAAAATAAATCTGAGAGTCTGCACTAAGCCCATATTCACTATTTAACTGTAACTTATATCTAAATATATTTTGGTATATAGCCAAATAAACAAAACTTGTGTCATTGTCCAATTGTTTCTGGACCCAACTGTACATTTATTGGGATCTAAGTGCTTGAGTATGACCAAAATTGTTTTTTCGGAATGTCAAACACAAAATTCTGAAAAATGTAAGAAACTAAAAAGAAAAATGTTTTTTTTTTCAAATGGCACAAATTGTCAGGTCCAAATTGCAATGCACATTAGGAATGACCTGATTGATTGATTTATTGATTGATTGGCTGATTGATTGATACCCAACAGATACCTGCGTCTGGATGGGAACCACCTGAGTCCCCCTGTCCCCCTAGATGTCGTCATGTGTTTTAGACACCTGAGGTCTATCGTCATCTAGGGACAGGTCTGGAGTTCGACTGCTTCCGCACAGACACGCATATACACACACGATCAACCATCAGTTAAGGTAAACATACACAGATGCACATAAGGACACATTCCCACGCTCACTACTAATTCAGAAGGGTGAAATGGTGCTGAATAACCTGAGTTCAATGCAATCTGTAAAGTGTTGGACACTTTCAGGAATATTTCACAGCTGAAAGAATAAAAAGCTTCAAGAAGAATATTTATACAATGAAAACCTGTTGCATTGAATATGTCTTTGAAGCATGAATGTATCTGCACTTGCAAAACAGTATGACTTATTTTATTTGTAATTTCTGTTTATAGTAGTGATAATAATGCCGTAACATGAGATTAAGAGGCGCCTAGAAGAATAAAGATACATTTAGTGACAAGCAAGAAATATAGCGTAGTTATGATCCGTTTTTGATGACTCTTTGCACATTATGAATATACTGCAGCTGGAGTAGCAGAGGAGCATTATAAATGTTTATAACTGTCAATACACAGATAATGCAATGACTTAATAAAACACGGCTACCATGTTGTTTAGAACATCCTTGACGTATCTGTGATTTTGAAGTACTTTGCATACTTTTTATTATATCCTTTTTTTGTTGTGGATAAAGCAGCTCTGTACAAATAAAAAGTGCTCTTGGCCTATACCCTAAATGTCCCAATCTATGTTTATTTTCCCACTGAGTATGTGTGCACACTGTCGCCCACGTCTGGATCTGTTTAAAAGTGCATTGTAAACTACTTGCTCAAGACCAGTAAACTTCAATACCCTGCCAGGCATTTGAAACTGAAACCAAATATCAACTGATTCATTTTGGACAGGGGTCCCATGGGCATGTCAAAAGTGTGCTTATCAGCTCATACATTTATTTTACTCATCTGAACATAAAAGGTTCAATCAGTGCGCGAGTCTGGCAGCGTCTTCATCCAGAGGAGTATATCAGAAAACTTGACATTCTGAGAAAAAGCAAAACAACAATTGTTAATTATAAGAAATGTTGTTGAGTTGATTAAGCTGTGCACATGTCATGCTTGTCGTGAGCTGACATATGCAGTTTAACCATCAGGGTGGCCCATTCCTCTTCAGGGAACTCTGCCTTTAGGTGTCCTGTCCAACATGAATTTAGCATATCCAATTCAGCAAGTTAAAAATGCATTTTTGGATCTGAAGCAATTCCGTGGGTATGTTACAAATGTGTTACTTTTTTTCAAGTTGTAATATATCATATGAAAATGCTGATGTATTACATAATTGGTTAACATAGTACACTGTGTTTTACTAAATTTGACAAAATTTTAGTTGGAATGAAAACCCACTAGAATATTTCCAAGAAGAAGGTAGGGCAGCCATTCTATAAATCACTTAATCCTGTTTCAGGCAACACGTTCCTTTAATACTGTGACAGGGAAAACATGTTCTGCTGGTTATAGACAGACAACTGGCCATGTGAAATGAGTTGCCATCGTTTCAGTAGGAATCTGTCTAGATGTAGGGAGATGAGCAGAGTTTTGCTTGCAGAATAGCGCACTGGTTGATGTGATGTGGCTTACTTATTAGTCTCTGTTGGACTGATGGCAGTGTGCCCCACTTGCCTGACACCTGAGTAGGTGTAACTACAGAAATAACTGATTCTTTCTAAGAGCTTGTCAATTTAAACCCCACCTACACGTCTTAACATATAGGTACGTGCGTCTTTGTTTTGAAAACGAAAGTGCTAGCTCTCATATTTCGTCTGCTTTCAAACTCCGCCAAACAGAATTCATTTGAAAAACTGGCTGATCACAATAAAAGGGCTCACTTACGGGCGATGTCTTGTCACATTTTGGCTTTTCGTGTGCCCATGCTTGATTCCTGTTTGCTGTCCGTTTGTGGGCAGTTCCATATGTTTGTCCGTTCCATAAATGTTTGTTGTTATGTTATCAACACAGGAAGAGGGGGAAATGTCAGTCACTCTGATTCATTTTGCAGAAAAAAAATATTTGAAACATTAACTGCAGATGTCTACTGTTCATTTTTGCTTATTTTATGCTAAGAGTACAATATAAGTCTTACAGATTGTCCCTTTAAGCTTATACACACACCTATCCTCAGAATGTGCGCAAAGATGACACCCCACAAAATGTCGGCCTAACAGCCAAAAATATCCTGAACTAACACGTACACTATGGTTCAAAAGTTTGGGGTCACTAGAAATGTCCTTGTTTTTCAAAAGAAAAGCTCATTTTTGACCACTAAAATAACATCAAATTGATCAGAAATACCGTGTAGACATTGTTAATGTTGTACATGACTATTGTAGCTGGAAATGGCTGATTTTTAATGTAATAACTACATAGGTGTACAGAGGTACATTATCAGCAACCTTCAGGCCCGGTTCCACAGGGGGCAAAAGGGGGCATTGCCCCCTCAGGTAGCAAGTCGTGCCCCCTCAGCTGTGTTCATGCCCAGTTCCACAGGGGGGCAAAAAGGGGCATTGCCCACTTAGGTATGCAATTTGTGCCCCCTCAGTTATGTTTCCACATATACATAGCCGATCGTACATGAGTTTGACCCAGTCCAATCGCCGCAGTCAACACGTTGCGTTCATCATAGACCAACGACTTTCTATCACGCTTACAAGCGTATATACATTTCTAAAATGTAGAACAGAACAGCACAAACTGGCTGTAACCAGAATAGAAAGAGGTGCACAATTGAGCAAGTTGGCAAATACAGAGGGCCCAGGTTTGAGAAACAGACTCCTCACAGGTCCTCAAATGGCAGCTTCATTAAATAGTACCCCTACAAAACACCAGTCTCAACATCAACAGTGAAGAGTTTTCAGCTGTGCTAACATAATCACAAAAGGGTTATCTAATGATAAATCAGCCTTTTAAATGAGAAACTTGGATTAGCAAACACAACATGCCATTGGAACACAGGACTGATGGTTGCTGATAATGGGCCTCTGTACTTTTGCCAAGTTCTACGTCATTCTATAACATTCCAAGAAATATTCCAGCCTGAGTTCTGGAAATAACACGTTCTACAACTATAACTGTAAGCATCTTGTTCCTTCCAGAAATTCTGAAAAACTTTGCCTGTGTCATCAAATCAAGAACCCAACTGTATCTGTGAATAGGAAGATCAGTCTTTTGCCAAGAAGTTAAGAGCACTGGTAGACTGCCAAGCAGTGTGTGCAACGCACTGAGAACGTTCCTTTTGAACGTTGTGGAAGTGTTTGTTTTCTGTAAGAAACGCACTGACGTAAATGCCAAAATCATTGCATATTTAGTTAATGCTTTGCATGATAACACATGCCAGTCATGTGTTTTGTTACATTCCTTTTCATCCCATCTACCAGTGGAAGAAGATGTCAGCACCTCCCTACTTAAGACGGCTGCCCTCCCTCAGACACCATGCAACAGCAGTTCTGGTCAGATCTGTTCACTTCCATTGCAACAGAAAAAAATTTGGAAGCCGAAGTTCAACCTTCTTGAGTCTTACGTTTGCTTTTCGATGTATTCTTTCTTACCATATATGGTGGCTTCCAAAAGTATTCAAAGCCTTGGCATCCTCTATTTTATTAATGTACAAATGTTACATTCATTCTGTTTAATATTTTATGTTAAAACGTTAACACTAAAATTCAGTTATTGTAAGGCGTATTGGTTTTATGTTTGGAAATATTTATAAGAAAAAAATACTGAACATTGGCTGCAAAAACAGCTTTAAGTCTTTTGTATATGCTAGCTTTGCGCACAGTGTCATGATTTTGGCCCACTCTTGGCAGATTTGTACCAGATTATTCAGTTTGTTTGGATAATGCTTGTGCTTCAATTTTCAAATTGTGCCACAGATTGTCAGTGTGAGATCAGGACTTTAATTGGGCCACTGTTGGACCTTCACCTTTTTGTTAAGGAGATGCTCTAACAGTTCTTGGTTTAGGGAGGTAACAAATAACCCAATGAAACAAAGCTTCAGAGTTTCGCTGCAGGGATGGGAGAGCCTACAAGAATGACAAGACTCTCATTCGTCCTTGCAAATAACATCTGACAGCTTGAGAGGATCTACAAGGAAGAATAGGAGAAACTGTCCAAATCCAGGTGTATAAAACTGGCAGAGGAATACCAAAAAAGCTTTGATTGCTCCCAAAAACCTGGCTACAAAGTACTGAATAAAGGGTCTTGATAAATTTGCATTTTTTTTTTCTCAATAGATTGGGGGTATTGTGTGTACATTACTTGCAAATTGTAATAAATTAAGTCTGTTAGACAACCAAAGTTGGAGAGAGTAAAGGGGTCTAAACTTTGTTTGTATTTCTTTAGTAATAGTTTCTAATAAGGTAAATAAACTTTTATTAAGGGCTTATAAAACTTGTTAAGAGCAATATAATATTTTGTAAGTCCATTATGAACCATTCATAAATTATTATATCACACTTGTCAAAGCACAATAACTAGCAAGTACTTGACAAATAGTAAGTTATAGTCTCCTCAAATTAATAACTTTACAAATGCAGGTGGAAATGTTTATGAGACCCCTTATGTATCATAATGTATTTTCAGTGGTTCCACATTTGAATATTTGCTATTTACTTCACTTTTTGGGGTGATGCATTAGTGCTATGTTCCAGAAGCAAACATTTGGGACCACTTCATAATAATTTCACACAATAAAGCATTATAAAGGATTGGTAAATAGTTGATTTATTATTTGGTAATTATTCTCCATTTAAAATGTTTGATAAATGTCCTTATAAACATATAAAATCCTTATTTAAATTGGTAAATCATAAGTTAAGACTTTTTGAGTAAGCTCTAAAGTGTGTGCTATTCAAACTTTACCTTTTAGTGAGAAATTACAGAAATCACACAAAACAACAGTAAAATATAAACATTGCAGCAGTACCTGATGCTACATGTGTACTGCTCAGATTCTGTTATTAGCCAAACATTTTGTGTTAAAACCAGGAAAGTAGCTGCTGCTTTTGACAGTATCCAATGGGGAGCAGCAGTAGATCCAGTAAACTTTGACAGCTGTGTAGAGGTGGATAAATTAGTTAAATGGAGCGTGGAGTATTGGAGTTTCTATTCAAAAGGGTGTAGACTTAACAAACCAGAACACCCAATTTCTAACATGTGCTGAATGGAACTAGAACTGTCACCCAGTTTATCTGATTTTTTCTTTTCTGTTGGCATACAGTCACATCAGAATTTTACAACAGTTTGACTAGTTAAAGAAAGATAAAATAATATTTAAGTATTAGTATTATTATTAGTATATGGTTCACAATAGTAAACATTGTGTTAATAGTCTAATGAATCCTCAATAAATACTTCAGTGGTTTGTAAATGGTTGAATGACTAGGTTACAATCATTTACAATTGAGCGATGATTTAGTAATGATAAAAAATATACTATCAATGACAAAATGTTATTTTAAGTATTTATTATGAAATAGTTAAACTAGTTAACCCTAACTGCCTAAAAGCCTAATATATATCCTCCCTGTTAAATGTCCAATGTCTATATGTTAATGACTTCATTAAAAAGTACACTATAACATGTTGTTCTTTGTTAACAGTATTCTGCTAAATTTCAGACACCAAAATGTTTTACCAAAAAAATTATTTGGTGACCCGCCAGAAAAGATGAACGATGTGGATATAAAAGTAATATGCTCTAATAAACTTTGCCATGCACCGGGCTCAACCGGAGCCCAGTTCCTCAAAAGATTTCTTTCTAAATTCCTGAGTTTTTCCTAGCCACTGTGCTTAAATATTTTATTGCATGCTCTGGGGTAACTGGTGACATAAAAAGGACTTATACAATCTATTTGACTGATTTATTCAATATTTAATAATTAATTACTTTTTAAACAAATGGTTTATTTGTAGACTGCTGGTATTGTTCTGATCAAACCAGATGTTTAATGGTTTTAATGGCTGAGTAAGTGAGTAAAATATGGGTGTTTGACGTGACATGGCCTTTTTGTGGTTGTGAGCGTCAAATTGAAATAAAAAAAAAATCTCGGTTTGTCAAAAATGTTTTTATATTGTTCAGAACATGCTGCTTTATGTGAACATTACTGAACATTCATGCAATTAATCACATATTTTATTTCTAAAATATTTTCAGTCATGAAAATCTCATATGGTGTCACTGTCCCAAGCACGTTTCACAAAGTTTAAACGTGAATAAAACTAAGGAAAATAAATGCAACTCTCCTCAACAAAGTACAGAATGATAACACAGATGTCTATTTGAGTCAGATATTTTCAAAGTCCAGGCATAGTATTTTGAATCAGCTCTGATCAAAAAGATTTTGTCCGAGAAATGGAAATCATATGGCGTGATACTATATTGTGATATTTAAATGGACAATTGTTTGTAGACCCTTGGGGAGGATTCCTTGTTAAATCAGGAAGTACTGAAAACACCTCAGTAGGACATGGAAGGGAAACAATGCGAGTTGTCTCTTGTCATTTTTTCAATAAATCAAATCTTTTTGGCACTCACACTTCAGTATCCTTTCCGAGTGTCTTTTGGTGTGATGCTTTTTACATAAAAACGCCAATGATAAATTACTTTTTTGTCATTAATACTTTTATATCAATGTTACCATGTTGAAGTGGGTATGCTGCTAGGATGCTAGTGCATAACCACAAGGCCAAATCTTGTGCTAAGTCCATGAATAGTATGACACTACATCATACTGTGTGACAGGTTTTGCTTGTCACTTCATATGATCCATTCATCACACCATATTATATGAACAGTATTTTTCAACACACACAGAATAATTATTCATTTGAGCTAACAATTCATTCCAGTATTTTATAACTAATAGCTAAGCTTAATGTATGTTCTGTCCTTTATAAAACTTATTTTATGTCTCTATCATCACATGAAAACAGCTGAACTAGGCTGAAGCCTAGTTTTATAGCTGGGCCAGCCTTGAACGCCTTGCTAATCCGAGTGTTATTAATTTTCATCTTGTAGCTGAACTTTCACAGTCAGCCTATTATTTTACTTTAGCGCCCATTGAAGAAGACTGTACCTACATCATTTGTCATACGTCCCCATTATTAACCTAACCTTGTTTATATGACTGATTTACTTACGGGTATTTATATGTAATCGGTACTTACCAGTAGTTAATATTCAACAGACATGTTGAATAACTGTAAACAATTACTTGTGATCCTATTCTTTATTAGTGTGTTCCACACTAGAAATATGGTTCTTCATTAGTCCTGTGTCCGATAAGTGTTATACAATGTTTAGTGGCACAATGTTTCACACTTTTGTGAGATTGTTCTTAAACAGTTGTTGTTTGAATGTTAGCTGTATATAAAACACGTTTTTTGCATTGAGACATTGTAATGTGGTGTGGTTCATCCTATGGTGTGACACAATATCATTTGGTGTGACATTCAGAACACTGACCAAAAAAAGGCTTTGTTAGTGAAAAATCCTAAAAATCTAAATGTAACACATGCAAATAAGCATCAGGAGGAGAGACAAGCATTTTGTTAGATTTATAACAGGTTTTGTTGGAATTAATCTAAAATATATTGAGAACAGATGTCTGACTTTGGGCAATGATTAAGAAAAATAATACAAAATGTAATGATTTTTCACAAGGAAATGCAGGATCTCAAGATAGTAATGACAAAGCATTATGATAAAGTGGGTGTCTTAAGAAAAGTATCTACCTTTTTCGTTTATACAACATCTTTCATGTCACACCATATGACATCTATAGGCACTAAGACAACAAATTGGTGAATAAGTTCAGATTCCAATATAAAATATTAAAGACCACATATATTTTTGGAACTCTAAGAGTCAGTATAACACAACTGAATAATTTTTGTGCCAAATATTTGAAGCAAAATATATATACAGTGGATATAAAAAGTCTAAACACCCCTGTTAAAATGCCATGTTTTTGTGATGTAAAAGAATGTGACAAAGATAAATCATGTCAGAACTTTTTCCACTTTTAATGTGACCTATAATGTGAACAATTCAATTCAAAAACAAACTGAAATCTTTGAGGGGGAAAAATGAAAAATAAAAACCTTACAATAACCTGATTGCATAAGTGTGCACACCCTCTTATAACTGGGGATGTGGCTGTATTCAGAATTAGACTATTATTATCTGTGTTCAGACATTTTCTTAGTTGCATCTTAGAGCAAAAGCCATGGTCCGCATGGAGCTTCCAAAGCATCAGAGGGATCTCATTGTTGAAAGATATTAGTCAGGAGAAGGGTACAAAAGAATTTCCAAAGCATTAGATATACCATGGAACACAGTGAAGACAGTCATCATCAAGTGGAGAAAATATGGCACCACAGAGACATTACCAAGACCTGGACGTCCCTCCAAAATTGATGAAAAGACGAGAAGAAAACTGGTCAGAGAGGCTTCCAAGAGGCCTACAGCAACATTAAAGGAACTGCAGGAATTTCAGGCAAGTACTGGCTGTGTGCTACATGTGACAACAATCTCCCGTATTCTTCATATGAATGGGCTATGGGGTAGGGTGGCAAGATGGAAGCCTTTTCTTACAAAGAAAAACATCCAAGCCCGGCTGAAGTTTGCAAAAACAAACATCAAGTCCCCCAAAAGCACATGGGAAAATGTGTTATGGTCTGATACCAAGGTTGAAACCAAGGTTGAACTTTTTGGCCATAATTCCAAAAGGTATGTTTGGCGCAAAAACAACACTGCACATCACCCAAAGAACACCATGCCCACAGTGAAGTATGGTGGTGGCAGCATCATGCTTTGGGGCTGTTTTTCTTCAGCTGGAACTGGGGCCTTAGTCAGGGTAGAGGGAATTATGAACAGTTCCAAATACCAGGCAATTTTGGCACAAAACCTTCAGGCGTCCGTTGGAAAGCTGAAGATGAAGAGGAAGTTCACCTTTCAGCATGACAACGACCCAAAGCACACATCCAAATCCACAAAAGCATGGCTTCACCAGAAGAAGATTAACGTTTTGGAATGGCCCAGCCAGAACCCAGACCTGAATCCAATTGAACATCTGTGGGGGGCAAATATTGCCACGTCAAGATGTGCCATGCTAATAGACTCCTACCCAAATAGACTGAGTGCTGTAATAAAATCAAAAGGTGCTTCAACAAAGTATTAGTTTAAGGGTGTGCACACTTATGCAGCCAGGTTATTGTGAGTTTTATATTTTCTATTTTTCTCCCTCAAAAATTTCAGTTTGTTTTTCAATTGAATTGTTCACGTTATAGGTCACATTATAGGTGGAAAAAGTTCTGACATGATTTATCTTTGTCTCATTCTTTTGCATCACAAGAACCTGGCATTTTAACAGGGGCGTGTAGACTTTTTATATCCACTATATAATATGGGTTGTTGACTTATACACTGAACAAAATTATAAATGCAACACTTTTTTTTTTGCCCCCATTTATCAAGAGATGAACTCC
>JACXGI010001590.1:7833-70198 GCA_016801175.1 Esox masquinongy
TTTTCTTTCCTTTCCAAAAAAGTTGAAAAGGAAAGTTTTGAGTGAGGAACAGAAGTGTCAATTTGCAGTGGTCTCTTAATTTTAACTCTTCTGTTCCTCACTCAAAGCCTTCCTTTTCAACTTTTTTGGAAAGGAAAGAAAAAGGTGCAGTGGTCTCTTCATTTTTTCCGGAGCTGTATATTATACCATCATGAGCATTTTGAGAAACAAGAGGATTGTACTTTTACAGCAAACTTAGCAACTTAGTACGCCGTAGCAAAAACAAAACAGTGCACATACTTGGGCATATGAACATGGAGAATTGGCAGCTGCTCTTTCCATAAATACAGAGCAATTACTGAGCAATGTTTCTGGCAGCCCGCTAGAGCCGGTGCTGTTGTCCAGTGGTGGTGCATTCTGATCCCAGTGTGAGGCCTACACACTACATGTCGGACAACTCCAATCCAACTATTCCAACCTGCTGTGTCTTGACTAAGCAATCGGCCTGGAGGCAGTGGGAGTCTGGGAGCCAAACATGCCTGCAGAAAAGAGTTCTTTAAAACAACCTACATGGGACACAGTGTTGCACATAAAGAAAG
Organism: Esox masquinongy; assembly: GCA_016801175.1. NCBI lineage: Eukaryota > Metazoa > Chordata > Actinopteri > Esociformes > Esocidae > Esox > Esox masquinongy. Next base: position 8,412 of record JACXGI010001590.1, read on the forward strand.
TTAAACAAAGGTCATTGGGATTTCATTTTGGAAAGAAAGAAGAACAGAAAATGCAAGTTGTTGCACCCTGTGGAAGTTATTGACCTCTGTGGGCACTTTCTAGAAAAATAAGTGATTAGCTTCTGGTAATATTGCTGTAACAATGACAACAGAACAAAATGAAGAAGATTGAATACTGGCTAACGTTATAAAGGAATAGGAATTAGCTGTAGACTAAGGTATATTATAAACAAAAAAATATCAGATTCAACTATCATTGAACATGAAGTCAAATCAGAACTGCTACATTATTAAATTATTTCTTGTTTTTCCTGAGGGATGTAGGCCTAAAGAATTGCCATTACGATGGCCAGGACTTGATGCCGATCAAACCTCCTAGCCCCCTCCACTCCTCCTCGGGGCCCTGCACTCAGACTACGGGATGAGAGCCCTCGTTTGGTGAGGGAGGGCTTTTGTTAGCAATCACAGTTCATGTCGGAGTTGCCAAGGAGGACCAAGTCGGAATTCCACCGCCTTTCAACTCCAACTGTAGTGGACCAAAGTAAAGTCTGCAAAAACATGGAAAACTACTTTCTAAAATGGATTCTAAAACTCTGCATGCTCTCCACTGGTAAGATGACGCAAGAGACAACATGTTTTGTTATTCATATAATTTACTGGCTCTCAGTAGTTTGGAATGTTACAGGACATCTGCAGTCCAGGCCACCTTTTTTCCGTGCAGTATAAATATTTGAAAGAGTTTTTTTTGGCAATAGAATTGGTCATACATTTTTTTAAATGCCTTTGGGGAAATACTCGTTCATATCATTGCATTCTTGAGTGTGTTTCATGCACATATAATTATTTACCTGTGCTGTACCCACTGAAATTGAACATGCATACAAACAAATGATGACAATTTGTAAAATGAATTTAACTAGCATCCCACCAAATTGTATTTCCATAGTGATACAAACTGTCAAATCACAGCAAGAAATATTCAGTTGAATTTGGTAAGAGTCCATTTTAACATGAATGTTTGGGATATCTCAGTAATAGAACATTATCATTTTCTTATGCTATGATACTGATAATGGCATAAAAGAATGTGACAGTGCTAATAAAAACAATGTAAGAACACCTATCATGCCTCAAACTAACAGTGGGGATTTATTTTTGTGGACATCACTGAGAATTGAAATATAGAAATCCACATCTTAAAAACCACAAAGAAATAAAGATGATGACGTTGTCCATGTCTCAGTGTTAGGTGAGGAATGCTCCCTGGAGCTGAAACCATCCAGGGTAGTGGTGGGGTTTGGGGAGCCTGTATCGGTCAGCTGTGAGGCCTCTCGCCCAGTGCGTGTCCTGGGCTGGGAGTCTGCCATTGGGGCTGCGCATACCCAACAGGACCGCGCGGTCCAATGGAAGGTGGACAGTCTTATCGACTGGATCGAGGAGCCTATCTGCTATGGAGTCTTCTTCACTGCACCCAGACAGTGTGAGGAGAAACTCAACCTTGTTCTTTACAGTGAGTGTACCCTGCATGTAAAAAGCTTGCTTTTTATCTTAGCTCAAGTAAAGGTAGAGAACGGCTGCAGTGAACTCACCATGCCTAAATTCATAATCGTAATTTATATTAATGCTGACAACTAGACTGCTACATATGTGTGCCATGCTTGGAAAACTAACCAGCTAATGCTCTACAGAGACACCAGACTCGGTCACCATAAGCTCAGCCAATCACACTGGTCCCATGGTGGAGGGGACAGAGTACCAGCTACTTTGCGATGTCCAGAACATTGCACCAGTTCAGTACCTCACCCTAAAGTGGTACAGGGGGAAGACGGAAGTTTACAACCACTCCTTCTCTGACCTGACCCCTGTCACCCCTGTTCAAGTATCCTCCATCCTTCTTATCGCCCCGACCCAAGCCGACGACGGTGTCCAGTACAGGTGTGTGGCTCAGCTGGAAATGGGACCGGAAGGACCACAGCCTTCGCCCTCTGTGACATCAGAGCCTCTCAATGTGTCTGTGCACTGTAAGTCTGTCGCCTCAGCCCAACTGAACAACTGATAATGAGAAACTGTGTTTTTGCATTGGTTTATTTGAAATATCAATTTCCCCCACCTGCTTTTTTCCTCAGACCCACCATCCTTCCTCAGCCCTGACACTGAGATCGTGGACATGGGATTGGGGTATGAAATCACATTAAACTGCACAGCTACTGGAAACCCTACTCCTTTGTACAGCTGGCAGTCTTCAGCTCCCCAAGAAAAGATGGAAGACCAGCCCGTTTTCACCTCCTCCTACTTCCTTCCAGGAACCTACACCTGCACTGCCTCTAATAAGATGGGCAAGAAGAGTAAGCAGTTCATCATCAAGACTAAGTCTAAAGGTAGGAGCACAGTGATGGGAGCGTATTTAAATGTCACCATCCAGAAGACAAAGCTAGCTCCCCCTACTGGTATACTTGTAGAAGCCATTGTTTTTTTTAATCTTATTCTCAGGTATGTAAAGTGAGCTACAAAGGGCCATATTAGAGGTAAGGGACTTTTCTTGCAGAGGGGAGTTGGCTTTATTTAAAAACCAAAGTCCATGTTTGGATATTAGCAAGATAATGGATAAATGTAACATAATGTCTCTATCTGCCTTTAACTGAAATTGCATTCTTTTGTTCCAGGTGTGTGAGCATCGTCGTTATCAGACAGACCATTGCACATAAAAAGACTTTGGTCATGTAATAGGTTATAGTAGTATATTATTGTGTAATGATTGATTCTTGTTATTGCAACATGACGTATACTTTGATGTGTTTACATAGTTTTGTAGTGTATACAGTTCACTTTCAGTGCGGAAAACTGTAGAAAGTAAGGTGTGAATAGCTGTCCATTAACTTTATTTTGGAAATCTCTATTGTTGTTGGTGTCTTTTCTTTTTTACGTGTGATAAAAACACTAATAAAATGACAAATGTAAACTGTTGGCCAGTTGTATTTCTCATCATCAATGAGCGTCACTACAAAACACAAGAAAATACAAACGATGTGCCCAACCCACACGCGTTGACGTTTTTCAACGGCGAGTATACGTAGATACTTTGAAGACGTCAGAACGGAACATACAGGGTTGCCTTTAGGTTAGCTCTAGCTAGTACTAAATTTCCCACTGTTGTTGTTCAGAAAAAAGTAATTATAATAACAAACTAGCTTATTATTTCATATTTAAAGATTGCAGCCTGATAGATAGTTACACGTTCCCTGTAACTTACTATCAGTAGACACGCAGTTGTTGTTATACTGGGTTGAACGAGCTTCTGCAAGCGAAGAATTTATCCAGCTAGCTTGCTAAATAGAGAGCTAGAATGACAAGTAGGATAGACTACAGCGTGTGGGACCACATTGAGGTTTCAGATGATGAAGATGACACTCATCCAAACATCGACACTCCCAGCCTTTTCAAATGGAGACATGAGGTACCGTTAAGTAAATGAGAGTAATGAACTACAGTAGATTGCCATTGTTGTAAGTTGGTCTGTAGCGTTAAGTTAGCTAACGCGTTAGCTTATTAGCTTTGAAGAAATGATAACTGGCTGTGTACTCCACTGCTAACCCGAATCTGCTTCTGATAACCGCAATTGAAAGATAACCGTAACGTTTCTTATAAAATGTAGCTTTAGTAGGTATTATAAACGAGATTTTATTTACCCACACTATCCCCACAAACTGCTATAGGCACGTGTGGAACGAATGGAGCAGTTTATGAAAGCTGGTGAGGACCTGGAGAAGGGGCTGGCTGAAGCCAGACGCAAGTTGACTGAAGCACAAAAAAAGACGAAGAATCTGTCCAGTTCTGCCACGGACGACGCCAAAGCCGAGCTGAGTAAGGCACAGGCAGAGGAAAAGAAACTGAAGAAAGAGGAGCGAGATTGGGAGAAGAAACTAGAGGACCACCGACGGGAGGAGAAGAAGATGCCATGGAATGTGGACACACTGTCCAAAGAGGGCTTCAGCAAGGTGGGTATAGTATGCGGAATAACGTTGTTTGCTGATGCCACTTGACTTACCTCTTTAATATTCATATACACTATCTCCCTGTTTCCCTTCCTAGAGCATTATGAACATTAAGCCTGATGTGAAGGAGGAGACTGAGGAACAAAAGGAGCAGAAACACAAGACCTTTGTAGAGAAGTATGAGAAACAGATCAAGCACTTTGGTGAGACATTTCACTATTGGCACATTCTTTGTTAAAAGCATTTGTCAGGGCCATAGTCTCTAAATCTTGTTTGTGTTGCCAGGTATGTTGAAGCGCTGGGACGACAGCCAGAAGTACCTATCGGACAACCCTCATCTGGTGTGTGAGGAAACCGCCAACTACCTGGTCATAATGTGCATTGACCTGGAGGTGGAAGAGGTACGAACATCAACCATAAACCCTGGGGACTCTTCTCATTTATTCAGTAGGGCACAGTGTAGAAACCCAATAATGTTTCGTGTTGGACAACTTTTAAACCTCTTCCTTGCATTTGTGCATAATAGGGTTGGACAATGTTAGAATACCAACAGTTATCGACAGCCGTCCTCTAGTAACAACATCACAATGTCAAAAATCATGTGGCGTTATATTTTTATGCAACACGTGCAACCGGAGTGCACAAACGTTCAGTTCAATGAGCAATCAGCAGGCTGTTAAGCCAAAGGACCTATCACCTATTTCCCAAAGTTTACGGGTCTTAACACATAAATATGTGGTAGTCAGACTATGAACATAAATGAGAAAACAACTGTAGATGTATGTAACTGTAGAAATGTAGGTAGGAATGTCTCCTCATCGCTAGCGTTTACTTTGATGTCATTTAGCAGACTCTCTAATCCAAAGCAATTTACAGTAGTGAGTGCTGACTGTCAACATATGGCTCCCATTGAGAGAGTGCCAGGTTGGTTGCGTCCTTATTGACAGACCTGTCAGAAAGTAGCCTGATGGTAGAAAGAGTGCACTAACCCAGATCCTCAAGCCGAAATAACAATACATTTCCTAATACTTACTATACAAAAAATACTTATTTTTTTTTAAATCCAGGCTAATATAACTGATATGTATTTGTGTATGCAGGAGACTAGAGAATAACACAATCCTGCTGTAGAGAAGCCAATCTCAAACATGCCTCAGTACCCAAGTACACATGCGTTTCTGTCTTCTTGATACTGAGTAGCATATACATGAGTTTTGTCAGCGCCTTGTTGTTCCCACCCTGTAGAAAAAAGCTCTAATGGAGCAGGTTGCCCACCAGACCATTGTGATGCAGTTCATCCTGGAGCTGGCTAAGAGTCTGAAGGTTGACCCCCGCGGCTGCTTTCGTCAGTTCTTTGCCAAGATAAAGGTTGGTTTGTTTGTGTGTGTAAACATGATGCATCTCCCTCAAGTACCCACTGGCAAAGCCAAACAGTGTTCCATGTCCCCCTCTCAGACCGCAGACCAGCAGTATCAGGATGCCTTTAACGATGAGCTGGAGTCCTTCAAAGAGAGGGTGCGCGGCAGGGCCAAGATCCGCATTGAGAGGGCCATGAAAGAATATGAAGAGGAGGAGAGACAGAAACGTCTGGGGCCTGGAGGACTTGACCCTGCCGAGGTGTATGAGACCCTTCCTGAGGTATGAGCCTCCTCTGTCCAGAAGCACTCTTCCGTCGTAATCCCATTGTTTTGGTTTTTCCTGAGTTGATGATGCCATGTGTTTGGTACTGTGCGTAGGAGATGCAGAAATGTTTTGACGAGAAGGACATTGCTATGCTGCAGACTGTCATCACTAAGATGGACCCAACGGTAGGTCACCCTCCTTTCATTCACATCTGGGTATGTGACGGCGACTAGATTATGATGAGTAAGGATTGGCTATCTTGCAGTCTGTAATTCATATATAGCTCAGCGGTCTCGATTTTCAAAATAGCTTTTTGGTGTAGTCAATATTGGCCATGTTGCAGTAATTGAAATAGGAGGTCTAAATGTTTTTTACAGCCCAACTTTTTCACTGGCAAATTATCAATCAATTGGATACTTTGTCGTCTTTTACACATTTCGAGTGGGTCTTTGATTAGAAAGTGTACATTTCACAATTTTATCGATAAAATTGCATCATGATTTGATTTTGTCATGCTCCCTTGTGGATCCAAGATGAATGGTTTTGACCACTAATGTTACCGGTAAATTTAGTTCAGCATTCCTGTGTTGCCTGGGCCATCATTATCAAATTCAGCCTGAAAGTAGATCAGTCAGGCAAGGGGCAGCTTATGACAAAACATTGTTCTACAAATCAAAAGGAAAAATAGTCCCACAATACGTCCTGAATTTGTCAACTACTGCTCAAATTGTCATTTTTCTCACATCTCAGGAGGCTAAAGTTCATATGAAGAGATGCATTGACTCAGGCCTTTGGGTTCCGAATTCGAGGGCAGATGAGGGAGATGACAAGGAAGAAGATGCCACTTATGAAGAGCTGAATAAGGAGATGGGACAACAGAAGATAGAATGATTAACATTCAGTGACTTTATGATAGTGATATTTTCATCCATGTATTCCTCCCTTCTTGCTACTCCCAATGTTTTGTTTTGTTTTTCCCATGAATTTGTTGTTAAAGCTTTAGAACAGTGTCATGTACACTGTGTGTGTACAACAATATCAAACCAATATAATTTGTTGAATGCTTTTCTCTTTTTTAAACAAAGTTCTTGCTTGGCATAATTTGTGCACACATGTATGTATGTGTAAGTGTATTACTTTACTTGGGGGAACCAGAAGTCCTAAACTAAGCCTAAGCTTGGGGTTAGTAGAATGGTTATAGTCAGGTTGGGCTTTAAGATTAGGTTTAGAGTTAGGATTAGAGGTTTTGGGTTAGGTTTGTGGTTAGTGATAAGGGAAAATAGGATTTTGATTGGAAAATAATTTTGTTCCTCAGAAGTACTGTAAAACAAGAATGAGTGTGGGGTAATATTTTGGCTTCCTTCCTTGTTTTATTTTGATGCTTTTAGTTGCTCCTGGGAATATTGACTTTCTTTCACATCTGATTTTGTATGTGTAGGGATACCAAGCTGATTTGAGTTGTTGGTGCAAAAGAAACATACCATAGTGATATAACGTGATAGTATGTAAACAACACTCATCTGGAATAGCCTAGGAATAACTTAAGGGCTATTATGGTGGACTATTTTGAAATGTAGTTTTGATTAGCGTTGCCTCAGTTTTCTCCTTATTTTGACCAGCATGTGTCGCCCCAAATCTCATCACATTGGTTAGAGAAACACAACGAGTATTATTTGTCATTAAAAAGAACACTGATGTGTTATACGTGAGTCTGATTAGGGTTTTCTCAAAAGTATATTTTAATATTTATGATCGTTTTACCTCTTGCGTCGCAAAACAAACCGCATCGATTATAGCCTTAATGCACGGTAGATCACAGCTGGTTCTTGGGGCGTGGCCAGAGCGTCATGCAACTGGCTGTATGTGCTTCTTTGGAATGCGTGGGAGTAGGGGAAATACGCATTAGGAAATAGTACGAAGTGGACGTCGATTTATCGTTTGACAGAGGCAAAACTAAATGGTAAGAAACCTTAAGTTTTGGATGTACAACTTAATACGTATCATGTTGTATTCCATCTTTGACAGAGAAAGAATGTGTAACTATCGTAGTAAGTAAGCTTTGTCTTGTGCGTTTGTTCAAAATTGGCTACGTATTGTCACAACGTACATGAGCAATAGTGTCGTTGACACTATTATTGGTTTTGGTGAACATTCAGACGGACTGTGTGAATGAGAAATCATAGCCAGAATTGCATGCATTGTTATTTCATTTGTGTGTTTACTGATGTTCATGTGCAATACCGGAAGGCCCTAAAACGTAGTATTGTTCGTTGCTTGCTACAAGGTTTCCCCTGTATTCGTTTGTGATATCAAGTCCAACGAAATATTGACAACTTTATGTTCAGGTAGTAAATATGTTTACTTTCCTCATAATGCCGACATGTATGTGTAATTACAATAGCGTACATTGTGATACAAACAAAATCAAAGAAAGCACAAAATACATTATTTTGCTTCCCTCATCGAAGTGCTTATGCGCTGAAATACGCTATATCCATTACAAGCCATTCATAAACGTTTATATCGGATTGGTCAAAAAGTACAATAAGTAGTCTGGTACTTCTTATTCAGGCTTTTGAACTTATTGGTCAAACCCCATACACTTTTCAGGAGCATTTTACACTAAATACGAAATGTGCGGAGCCTGCTCGAGAGGTCACACTACGCTCCATACCCGTTTCCACCTGTCGCCACAATCTTCTCCGTCTGTATCCCTAAAGTTCAAAACTGACAATAAAATAAGTTAGGAGAGTGAATGTCCACTTTCCTTAAAATAATAATGACACTTTATTTACCCCGGACAGAAGAACGGTCTGATCAGTGATTGCCAAATAGTGAGCCAATATTTCCAGTGGCATTATGAAGTATTTGCCCCTGTTCTGACTACTGTCTATTATATGTCCGTATATAGTCTAAATGTCAGAACTTAAAGCCTTATGTTAAATGAAGAGAACCTGGCCTGGTCAATGATAAGACCTAAACCCAATGAAGATGCTGCAGAAGGACCTATATAGAGCAGTTCATGCATAATAATCCAGAAATGTGGAAGAGAGCAACTTTGCCTGGGAGTATGCCAAAATTCCTCTTCAGGGATGTGAGAGACTGATCAGAAAGTTAGTTTGTTTGCAGTTTTTGCAGCTAAAGGTGGCACAATCAGTACTTGAGTGTAATGGGGTTATCATTTTCTCACACTGGTTGGTGGACAACTTTTCATTAAATAAATTATTAATTTATTAAATTAAGTTATTTGGTCACTCGGGGTTCTTTACTTTAACATCAGGTTTTGAGTGAAGATCTGAAAAAGAATTTTGACAAAAACATACAAAATTTGAGAATATCAAAAAATGTCACAGTACCTCAGGTTATTAACAACGAGTGCACTTACAAATAATTATTATATGAACCCAGTTATTTTCTTATTTTTCGGTGTGATGCTTTTTATTCCTGTCCCAGGAATAAAAAAATGTACAGATGGCCGACAAATTGTTTGGAAAAACCTGAAAAATGAGTGGAGGACAACATACATAACAAATGCAGAGGCTTGCATAAAGTTGTACTGCATGATACAATTAAGCAATTAATATCCTGTCATGCTTGTTGGCTTGTATAAAAATGCTGAGCAGGCCCAGTTCACCTTGATTTTGGATTAAGATGTCAAGAGGAAAGGATCAAAGTGTTAGACACGCTCTCCACGACCCGCATCAAAACACCAAATGATTTAAACACTAAATAATATATAATTGCCCATATATATTTTTTTGAACTTCAATAAATCTTTATTCCAAAAAGAAGCATCATACATTTTATGACAATGGAGTATTAACAATTTCTCAAAGACTAATCCTGTTTATAGCAATGTGTGTATATAGGAACAAATTGCACATATTTTATCCGGTTTTAGAGTGGCAGACGAACATTTATAAATGTGTTATCAATGGTAAAACCTATAAACATGTATTTATTATTTATTTGTTTAAATGACTTATGAACATTTATAACTGATGAAATGGTGCATTATTTTGAAGTGACAAATTTATGACCATTTATAATTATGAACATTTGTATCTGCTAGAATCCTACCTTAAAATGGTAGACCTACTGTATGAACATGTGTTAATGAGTTACCAACATGCATGCATGGCAAATATTTTGCCTAATTTAATCAGTAAATCCATTGACTATTAACACATGAGTTCATGGATTTAGTAAATATATTTGGGAAAATGAAGACCAAAGACATTAATGCAAGTCAAGCTGGCCATAATGACACAGAAAAATCAGAATAAATCAATCAGAAACATAGCCAAATTGTTAGGCATGTCGAAATCAACTTTTTGGTACATTAAAAAGTCAAAAAACGCTGGTTAGGTCAGGAATGGCAAATTACAGTGTAGACCAAGGAACACCTCTACTGTGGATGACCAAAAAATGCTCACCATAATGAAGAGAAAACAACAACAAAGTGCCCGACAGTTCAGGTGCATTCTCCAGGAAGTAGGTGTAGATGTGTCAACCACTACTATTTGCTGAAGACCAGCTGAGTGTCAAAGGTTGGACTGCAAGGTACAAAAACACTATATGGGGGAGACTATGTATAAAAAGGGTGGTTATAATTATATTCTTACACGTTTCACCGTTTATGGATGTAAGTACCCTCAATGTAAAGCTGACAGTCTGCACTTCAGTCATTGTTTCATTTCAAATCCAATGTGCTCGAGTACAGAGCCAAAGCAAGTAAACTTGGGTCACTGTCCAAATTCTTATGGACTGTACTGTGTTGTTGTGGTGCTGTAGGATAATGCACTATTACATTTTATAAAGATTTTCAAACAATTACCTGCACTCCACTTTGACAAATAAACCAAAAGATGGTATGGACATACTTGTTTAGAACATGCATTCATCCTTCTATATGTATACACTGCACTGTCAAATGAATATCCCTATCCTTCAACTTCAATTTAAGACGCATATGCAGTTCTTGTATTTTTCAATGTCTCCTTGTCTGTATTGCAAGCTGTTTTAATGATAATTCCCTTGAATCTACTATGTACCATCATTTAAATGCAAGAAGTACATATGTTTTGGTTACTAGTAGCTATTCTAATTGTTATTAGTAATTTCTTTCAGTTTTACTAGTAAAGGTGGATTAGATACCCATACTTATTCTTTACTAACTATTCCAATTGTTTCTAGTTAATATTCAATTTTTATGGATTTGCGTTCCAAATAATTGCCTTCCATACAAAGATATCCTAATAATTAAGTAAAAAAGACAGGTTTTAAAATTCACTACTGTATTACTAATCCTCTGCTAACATTTAATGAACAAAAAGTTGCTATTCCATTTTTACTAATCATTATTCAATAGAAACAGGTAGCATTTCAACATTACTAGTTTCTATTGTGATTTAATCTATTCAAATATTGAGTCAGACTAGTATGACTTGAAATTATAATAAAAGAAAGTCATTTTTTACTAGTTGTTTTGTGATGACTAGTAAAAAATTAAATCTTACAATTAAAACAAGGACTGTTGCTATCTTCATTCAAATTAGGGACTAGCTATTGCTGAAATGCGAGTGACAAGCAACAATAAGATACTGACAGGTGAAAACTTGAATTGAGACAAGTCATAATGAATAAGCACTAGTAACTATAACAATGTTACTTGCAAAATCACAGTAGTAAGAATTTTAAATAGCAACTAGAACTCAAGTGTTGATATCTGAACTGTAGTGCGTACTTCAATGTTATTATTTTATTTTACCATTATTAATACTGGGAATTCAAGCTGAGACCTAGGTCTCTTTTGCACTTGGACCCTGTATTACTGCAATAATAAAAACCTAATAATATAAAAGTACATAGAAAATCGAAAATACTATTTAAAATATAACATTTAAAATACACATACATTAAGAAAACCATCACAGTGAACAACAAAAATGTAATTTACCAAACATTTACGTTTCCTTGTGGGTACCAGAACGTCAAGTTAAGGCTACTTTGCAAGGCATTCCATGAGTGAGGTGCATAATTGCCAAAAGCAGTTTTTGCTAATTCTTGAGTAAGCTTGCTGTATGTCAAGGACTAGTTAGTCTTGAGAGCGTGTTTGGTTACTGCAGATTTTCCAGTATACAGCTCCGGAAAAAATTAAGGACCACTGCACCTTTTTCTTTCCTTTCCAAAAAAGTTGAAAAGCCAAGTTTTGAGTGAGGAACAGAAGCATTCAATTTGCAGTGGTCTCTTAATTTTAACCCTTCTGTTTCTTCATTCAAGAAAGGCTAATAAGCTGTTAAAACAGCCAGTGGCAAAAGCCATACAGTTCATAGATGCTACTTGTGGTGGAGGTAAACTTAATAAGAAATGTTAGTCAGTATAACAAAATGCTTAATGGTGTCTAGCGAAGTATTCTAACTTGGCGTGATGTTAATGCATGACAAAATGATCTAATGTCGAGACACTATACCTAGACGTGATAAGCGTGCAGCTCCGTGGCGTAGTGGTTAAAGACACAGCCTCTTGCGTGGGTGATGTGGGTTCGTATCCAGGGAGGGCTACAACATTCATCACTTTTAATTGCGGGCCGGTTGAACTAGGCTTACCTGGTTCCTTTTCTGGTTTCTAATGTAAAGCACTTTGAATTGCCCTGTATGTGAAATGTGCCATACACATAAGCGTACCTTGCCTTTGCCTTGATGGCAGCTTTGCACGCTCTTTGCATTCTCTCAACCAGCTGCTACATTTCTATTTTGAATAGCATCAGATATGTCTTCTCTGCGCTTGTATGCCGTATGATTATCTGCAATGGAATTAACAACACAAAACCTACTAGGGCCAGCTATGCTTAAGGAATAGCAGAAATGCAATCAATGTTACTCTGAAAATGATTAGTGTAAAAAAAAGCATAATTAAAGTTTATTTTAGTCATAATACAAGGTTTGGCCCACTAGATTCGATCATCTTATATACACCGATCAGCCATAACATTATGACCATCTGCCTGATATTGTGTAGGTCCCCCTTTTGCCGCCAAAACAGCCCTGACCCGTTGAGGCATGGACTCCACTAGACCTCTGAAAGCATGTTGTGGTATCTGGCACCATGTGAGCAGCTGATCCTTTAAGTCCTGTAAGTTGTGAGGTGGGGGCTCCATGGATCAGACACGTTTGTCCAGCACATCCCACAGATGCTTGATTAGATTGAGATCTGGGGAATTTGGAGGCCAAGTCAACACTCTGAACTTGTTGTTGTGTTCCTCAAACTGTTCCTGAACCATTTTTGCTTTGAGGCAGGGCGCATTATCCTGCAGAAAGAGGCCAATGCCATCAGTGAATACTGTTGCCATGAAAGGGTGCACATGGTCTGCAACAATGCTTAGGTAGGTGGTACGTGTCAAAGTAACATCCACATGAATGGCAGGACCCAAGGTTTCCCACCAGAACATTGCCCAAAGCATCACACTGCCTCCGCCGGCTTGCCTCCTTCGCATAGTGCATCCTGGTGCCATGTGTTCTCCAGGTAAGCGACGCACACGCACCCAGCCATCCACGTAATGTAAAAGGAAACATGATTCATCAGACAAGGCCACCTTTTTCCATTCCTCCGTGGTCCAGTTCTGATTCTCACGTGCCCATTGTAGGTGTTTTCGGCAGTGGACAGAGGTCAGCATGGGCACCCTGAGTGGTCTGTGGCTACGCATCCCCATATGCAACACACTCTGATGCATTGTGTGTTCTGACACCTTTCTATCAGTTCCAGTATTAACTTTTTCAGCAATTTGAGCTACAGTAGCTCGTCTGTTGGATCGGACCCCAGGGAAGGGGAGCCTTCGCTCCCCACGTGCATCAGTTAGCCGCCCATGACCCTGGCTTGGGTTCACCACTTTTCCTTCCTTGGACCACTTTTGATTCTGACTACTGCAGACCGGGAACACCCCACAAGGGCTGCAGTTTTGGAGATGCTCTGACCCAGTCGTCTAGCCATTACAATTGTCAAAGTCGCTCAGATCCTTACACTTGCCCATTTTTCCTGCTTCTAACATATCAACTTTGAGGACAGAATGTTCATTTGCTGCCTAATATATCCCACCCACTGACAGGTGCCATGATTACGGGATTATCAGAGTTATTCACTTCACCTGTCAGTGGTCATAATGTTATGGCTGATCGGTGTACATGCAATGGGGCAATTCTCACTAACATCTAGTGTAAATATCCCACTAGCTATATATTTATCAGGTGCATTTGTTAAAATATAAACAATTAATGTCAACTTTGTAGGTACCCTAAGGTTAGGCTTTGGCTTAGTGATTAACTGAAGGTGATACCAAAATCCAACATAGACAACAGACTCCATATTTATTTACAAAAACCCAAGCCCCTTACAATTTTTAAAACATGTGAATCATCAACATATACTGGATTACTACAATCTAGCGATGTGCCAATCTTGTTAGACTCATACATGTATGCAGCTCCGGAAAAAATTAAGAGACCACTACATCTTTTTCTTTCCTTTCCAAAAAAGTCGAAAAGGAAGGTTTTGAGTGAGGAACAGAAGGGTTAAAATTAAGAGACCACTGCAAATGGAACGTTTCTGTTCCTCACTTTCCTTTTCAACTTTTTTGGACAGGAAAGAAAAAGGTGCAGTGGTCTTTTAATTTTTTCCGGAGCTGTATGTAATCGTATCCGTTTGTCACACGTGATACTCATAATAGGAGAACCCGGAAGTGCATTTTAAATGATGGTAAAGCCTATACTTCATCTGCTTGTTGCTGCATCATTCAGAGCACTTACCATTGCGATGCTGATGTTCCTTTACTCATTCAAAACATGTTGATAGTTCAACTACAGTGCTGACCGCTCAAAGCCAATGCACATGGCTTATTTTTTTAACCCATATATTAACAAAACATGCTAATAAATTCATGGATGATGTCACATCAGTTAGTCCAGATAGGCTGTTTAATGTTTGAGAGGGGCAAAACGTTTATTTTCAAACAGCTAGCCTATGCCACAACATTTGTAAATTGTATTTAACATTTGCTATTTAATCTTCTAATCATCTGTTCAGAAAATATTGTAATATGTCGTACATCCTAATTTTAACAATGTTCACGGTGTGAAAAAATCACTTGTCAGCTCTTGCACATATTCCCTACTGTGTACATACCAGCTTTTAAAACACTCTGGGCTGACTAAGAAACATCTGGGGCCTAAAGCTAGGGCCCTTGTTATAAAAGTGCTATTAATGTGGAAATGTGTCTTTCCCTGTCATTGCACAGTAAAACGTATTGGGACGCAGACAAATAACTATGTTGTAAAATTTTAAGAACTATAATACACCTCCCAAAATCAACAAAACAAACCTTCCACTACAATATTGCCCCAGCAAAGTCAACACAAAAAAATATTACTGCCTTGACTGCTAGCTATCAAATGATGAACTAAAAATGCGTTTGGAAAAAGAAATGGAGAGTTTAACACTGAGAGACTAATGGGTGAAAGTGAATGCAGTCACGTTTACGTGTCTGTGTGTGCGTGTCTGTGTGCGTGTCTGTGTGCGTGTGTGTGAGTGCTTCTGTTGAGAATCCAATAGTAGCAGCAGGCGCAATGAGCACTCCCAACTTTGTCTTTACTGACAGCAGAATCATCCAATTGAGCGCTGTGTGAGTGATTGAATGTATGTGTGAGAGAGAGAATGTATGGTTTTTAGTAACTATCCAATCACGGATTACATTAAATAATCATATCATATCCGGATATGAATTTTCAATATCTGTAACAATCCTCTTTTTGTCAACATATTTGGCACACCCCTAGTACAAACAGGTTTGCAATCCAAATATGAAGATTGCATGGCAATTGTATTTAGATTACAAGAAATAGCCTCAGTTTCACACAAGGGGAATATCAAATGTACCATTAGGCCTCTCGCTACTCTTAAAAACAATATGAGTAGCGGTCCCAGTAACATAAGAGATGTTATGAACTCACACTGGTTGGGGCTTTTTAGCATTATTCGAGAGCAAAATTAAATTGTTATTAAACTTAACAGATTTCACTCACACAATGTAACTTGATCCAACGTGAATCCACAAATGTTGTCAGATCAGGAGTCCATTTCTTGATTGTTAAATTCTAAATAAATCTGTGACCTTTGCTTGTAGAAAACAAGGTGTGTGGATATCTTGGACTGAGCAAGATCTGACCATAGAGCCTCCCACTATGACGTTAGTCTGCCGTTGGTCTTTCTGAGCCGGGGATGTCAGCACAGCTTTAGCTCCTCAAGGCGTTCCTCTGACTTGCCCCCTACATACAGTGCAGTTGGAAATTGTTCAGACACCTTCACGTTTTACATATGTTGTTACTTTACAGCCTTATTCTAAAATGGGTCTCCCCCCCAATTAATCTACACACAATGCCCCATAATGACCAAACTAAAACACATTTTTAGAAATGTTTGCAAAACCGCCCCCCAAAAAACAGATAAAATTGACATAAATTCTGACCCCTTCACTCAGTACTTTGTTGAAGCACATTTAGCAGCAATAACAGCCTCTAGTCCTCTTGGGTATGAAGCTACAAGCTTGGCACATCTGTCTTTTGGGAGTTCTACTCTGCAGATCCTCTCAAGCTCTATCAGGTTGAATGAGAAATGTAGCTGCAAAGCCATTTTCAGTTCTCTCCAGAGATGGTTGATTGGGTTAAAGTCCAGGCTAACGATTGGGTTTAGGTCCAGAATTACAATTTCCTGATATTCTTCTTAGTGGTGCCACATAGCTGGCAATAAATGATGGATGGTGTTGTGGAAAGCCTAGGGACCTATCAGAGCCTTTGTCAGGGACATAAACTTGGTAGGTTTTCAGTATTATAGACACATTTTTGACTCACTACCCAACCAGTTTCGCGTGAGACAGAGCCTATTTTGAGCTAAAGTAGATTTTTTTCTGTATTTGTTTTTGTTTACCCTCAAGTGATTATAATGATTTTTTAAATGTTTTTGTATTTTTATGGCTAGGTCTGTACATTTCATCTGGTTATTTACACATGGACTATTTTACACACCTGGTTATCTGCAATCAGTTTTTTATTTTGAAATGACATTGATTAGATTCACCACAGTTTGATAAATTTATAGGGAAATAAATTTAAAAGTTGGAAATCTGCTCTACCTAGTTCTGAGAGAAAAACCCTAAAAGATTTTCACTCTTGCCAGAGAGCTGAGGCTTTGTTTACGCCCATTCAGCATAATTCACACCCTCAAGCCTTAGGCATCAACCCCACCCAGCTCTTGACTTTAAGTATTCAAATGGGCCACTTTGACTTTGGGCTAAACTGGTCTGGTTGGTCTCTAAAAAACACATCAAACAAAATAAATAAACAAATAAAGCCACCATACATGAAATGTTAGAGCATTATTAATAAATGTTATAGCTAATCATCAGGTAAAGCTTGCAACCTAAATATCGAGCTAGAAACCAGCTAACGTTAACATTAATGGCAGTAGCTATAGCTCACTAACTAGCAATGCAAACAACTTTCTGAAAAGAGACATAAGAATTATCTGTAGCAAGATAGCAAATGTTAGACTTCATGGCAGACTGAATATGCTGATTACAAACAAAGTCTTGACCTTGTTTACAATGCTGTGTCTTTTCACTTAAGTTCACACTCAAGGTGTTCAATACTCCAAGAATCTGTGCCTCTTTCATTGTGTCTATCATGGTTGCCCTTGTAAATGTAATCCATGTACAGTTGTTTTATACAAGCATCCAAGTCTGGGATTTCCTAATTGTTGCCTGATTCTTCTTCTGACTCAGAGAGAGTCATGGCATCATTGTCCTCCAGAAAGTAGTTTCTCACAACTTGTTCCCATGGTGATTTGTTGATAACCACAGCTAAATTCACGGCAAGGATGCGGTCGACATCTCTAGCAACACGATCGCAGTTGTCTGTTTTTGAAAAACCTGAGGTTGCAATTCTACTGGACATGACCAAGTATTCGTTTTATGACAGAAGCCAGTGACTTAGGACAGTCAGAACTCAGTATGTCAGTATGTCCAGTCCCTTCATTAACTCAGCCAATCACAGGGAAGGTCCTGTGTTTTCCACTTGTTAAACAAGGCCTTAAATAAATTTGGTATTAGTATTTAAACTTTGCACAGTAGTTTGTTATTAAGGCACATGATAGTTCACAACTTTAAGACTTTAAAAAAAAAAAAAAATTCATAGAATATGTTTTTCTTCTTACAAATGGCTTTTCTGAATAGTGACATGTGACATACGCAGCTGAATTGTGTCACATATACTTTTCAGTCAGTTTGCTCAACAAATATTTTTTGGTAGTTCACTCAGGTTCACTTACTATGTTATTTGGTCAGATGCAAATTGAAATCAAGCATTTTCAGTCTTTTACAAACAAAGCAACATTGTTTACAACTCCAGTTGTATCAATCAAAAGTGACAGAAAATATACTACAACTGTTGTTTGAGGCCAACAGTTACTTTTGAAGGAGATGCAGAGTTCAATGTCTGGGGGTGAATTCATGTTGCATCTTTATGTTAAAACCTCTTTTTTTGAGCGGGTAATAGAGTCAACAGTAGGCATTGTCAGCATGTACACTATCGTTCAAAAGTTTAGGGTCACTTAGATGTGTACTACTTTTCTAACGAAAAGCTACATTTTTATCCATTAAAATAACATCAAGTTGATCAGAAATCCAGCGTAGACATTGTTAATGTTGTAAATGACCATTGTAGCTGGAAATGGCTGATATTTGATGGAATATTTACATAGGCATACAGGGGCTCATTATCTGTAACCATCAGCCCTGTGTTCCAATGGCACGTTGTGTTTAATAATCCAAGTTTATAATTTTAAAAGACTAATTTATAATTAGAAAAACCCTTTTGCAATTATGTTAACACAGCTGAAAACGGTTGTGTTTATTAAACAAGAAATATAACTGGCCTTCTTTAAAGCTAGTTGAGAATCTGCAGCATCAGCAATTGTGTGTTTGATTACACGCTGAAAATGGCCAGAAAGAACTTTCTTCTGAAACTCAGCCTATTCTTGTTCGGAGAAATGAAGGCTTCCATGCGAGAAATTGCCAAGAAACTGAAGATCTCCTATAACATTGTGTACTTCTCCCTTCACAGAAAAGCGCAAACTGGCTCTAACCAAAATAGAAAGAGGAGTGGGAGGCACAACTGAGCAAGAGGACAAATACATTAGTTTATGTCTAGCTTGAGAAACAGACATCTCACAGGTCCTCAACTGGCAGCTTTACACACAAAGATGTACAAATGTTTCAGCTTTCCTGTACAAAGGGACGGCCACTTCACCATATTATAGGATCAGAATGATTGGGGAGCGGTGTTGCATTAGTAAAGCATGAATAACCAATCAATATAGCTTTTTGGCCAAATCTCATATGTGGGGGGAACTCAACACTACCAGTGCCTCAACAAACACCATCCCTATGCTGGTGGCAGCATCATGCTGTGGGGATGCTTCTCATTAGCAGGGGCTTGGCCTCTTGTTAAAATTGAAGTATTGACAGAGCAAAATACCAGGAAATACTGAAAAAGAAATACACTATTCAGCAAGAAAATTATCCCAAACACAAGGCTAAAGCAACACTGGTGTGGTCTTACAGTAGCCCAGTCAAAGGGCTTATCTCAATTCTGTTGGCACTATTTGAAAATTGCCAGCCTGAAGCAAATCTGCCAAGAAGAATGGGCCGAAAGCATTCTGACACTGTAACATTGTAGGTACACAGGCGCAGGGAGAACAGTGGACTTTTAATAAAGATCTAAAAGGTAACAAAAACTACATGCAAAAAGAAAGATAGTCACATAGGAATGAATTGCTAACACCAAGAATGACAAGATATGTTAGGAAAGGAGGAACTTAAAGACAGTGATCAGGAACACGGGTGAGGGCAATTACAACAAACAGGTGTCGGTGCTCTTTATGATTGAGTGAGGGCATTGGATCTCACTGGCATGGCAAGCCAGGGCGTGACAGACAACCCCACACAATGTGCAAAGCTGGTACCTTTAATTGCTGCAAATGGTGTCTCCTACCAAATATTAATGTGTAGGGTTAAGTACTTACGCAAGCAACATATCTCTTTTTTTCACACATATTTACCAACATAAACCCAGTGTTTCCTTACAAAAAATATTTTGAGCATTGTAAAAGAAAACAGAATTTAAATGTACCATTTGTAAATCAGTAAAATTATAGTGTAAACCATCAAATTTACTAGTTTCAATTAAAGGTTTTTATCGCAATCGCAAACAAAGTATTATGCGAAGGTTTTAGGCCACCTAAGGAGTTTGTGTAAAGCTAGTTATCTTTAAAAATGTATTTGCTTGCAAAAACGCTATTTAGCATTAGAATAAATGCAAATAAACATGAAAAAACATCTAATACAAATAAACATTAACGTTGTGTGAGGTGATTGATATCTTGTGAGGTGGTTAGAAGAATGGTAATGAAGAAATTTGTGGAAACTTGCAATATAAAGCAGAAAACAAAGAAAGCCAAAAGAAGAGTTATAGCAAATTCTGCAAGAAGAAATTACCACAGGACTGCTTCAAAAAAATGACACAGCTATCTAGCAAAGCAAATGGCTTCAGTTCTTCATTGTCAGAAAATATGAATTTTTATTTTTTTAAACAACACAAAATATTTTTGTTAGTTTTCATTGTATTAATGTGTCTTTGTGTTTACTATGATGTTATAAATTGTGTATTCTAAAAAAATAAGAATTACTATTCAGAGAAATGGCTTTAATAAGTTATTTGTGGCCTAGAACTTTTGCACAATACTGTAATTCAAGTCAGTTGAGAATCTTTGATGTACTTACTGATATTTTTAAGACAAAACTTGACACACGTCTTTGCATTAAACACTTTGATATGATATGGAATACTTACTATGAAAAGAATGGTCAGAATTTGTGGCGTTGGAACAACTGGACAGTGCAGACTGCCACAAAGAAACTGAATCATTGGATCATTGAATGAAGCGGGCAGTATTAGCTGGTACAGTATTATACAGAGATTCAAGACCCTTGTGAAACACCTTGGTAGAATGGAGAGATACAATACCAGTCAAACGTTTGGACACATTTGCCCATTCACTTGAATCTTTGACTGGTACTGTAATTTGCAGAAGAAAACAATTACATGATAAAATAAATGGAAAGATTGTTTGAAGTTTGAACTGTGGACATCAGACGGTGCCTTTATACACTGCTAAAAAATTTGGGGAACACTTCAATAACACATTGGGTCACGATCAACAAAATATATTAAAGATCAAAATCTTTGATGTAGGTTGTGTAATTTGTTGAGAACAAAATGACATACAACGGTCAACAGAAACCAAAATCACCAACCGATTGAGGGCTGGATTCAAACTCACGTCGAAAATCAAAATAAACAATTGAAATCACAGGCTGTTCCAACTTGTGTGAATTTCATCACAGCAACTCATAATATGACTTAGTAGTGTGTATGGCCCCCACATACCTGTACAGTATGTACTCCCAACAACGTCTGGGCATGCTCCTGATGAGACGGTGGATGGTGTCCTAGGGGATCTCCTCCCAGACCTGGATCAGGGCATCAGTGAGCTCCTGGACAGTCTGTGGTGCTACTTGGTGGCGTCGGATGCACCGATACATAACGTCCCCAGAGGTTCTCAATTGTTTTCAGGTCCGGGGAACATGAGGGCCAGTCAGTGGTATCAGTGCCTTCGTCATCCAGGAACTGGCTACACACTCTGGCCACATAAGGCTGGGCATTGTCCTGCATCAGAAGGAACCCAGGGCTCAGTGCACCAGCATAAGGACTGACGATGGGTCTGAGGATTTCAATCCAGTGCCTAACAGCAGTCAGGGTATCGTTGGCTAGCACTTGGAGGTCTGTGCGACCCTCCAAGGATATGCCTTTCCAGACCATCACTGACCCACCGCCAAACCAGTCATGCTGGATGATGTTGCAGGCAGCATAACGTTCACCACGTCGTCTCTAGACTCATTCATGTATGTCACGTTCTCAGTGTGAACCTGCTCTCATCTGTGAAGAAAATGGGGCACTAATGGCGGACCTGCCAATTCTGGTGTTCTCTGGCGAATGCCAATCGAGCTGCATGGTGCTGCTCTGTGAAAAACTCAGTGGTGCTGGTCTGTAAAAGAATCAGTCAAAAAGCATAAGAAGAGAGCAATTGTCTGTGGCCACCACCTGCAAAACCATTCACTTTTTGGGGGTTGTCTTGCTGTTGCCTCTCCCGTGCACCTGTTGTCACTTTCGTTAACACCAAAACATGTAATATTGATTCACAATCGCTTATGCTTCCTAACTGGACAGTTTGTCATCCCTGAAGTTTCATTGATTTGTTGTTATACTCTGATGATTGTGTTCCCTTAATTTTTTTGAGCACCGTATTTCCAAAATTTTAGCACATACTCTTATCCTGAGCAGTTTACACCTGTGAGTGCAGACTTTCTCTTACTCTGGCGTTTCAAACACCATGCTATTGACAACAGAGCTACTCAGGCAAGACAATTAGAATGAAGGGGGATTATAAATGGTGCATTATGTATGGGTTAGAGTATCTGATGAGTGACCTAAAGGTCCTGAGGTGGCAAGGTGTAAAATATTTAGTTATGTCCCCAAGCAAGGCAGGTAACCCCAATTACTCCCAGGTCATTGCTGATTGGTGGTTTTAGACTATTGCTGGTAACCATTTCAATACGTCGGTTAGAGCAACAATGAATTACACCCTGAAATTATGATGATGTGTTTGTACACTTTATTATTTAACCCAAAAACCCTTTCTGAGAAATTCCCCATGCTTTGACTTCTGCCGATCAGTGTAATGTGTGTGAAACAAAGTGATCTGCAACATGCCAAACCATTTATTTCATGTGGCATTGCATTGTGAATTATTGGGATAAAGATAGCTAGAAGTGCAAAGGGCCGAACTGAAGAAATTACTCAAAGGAATTGCCCAGTAAATGCTAAGAGAGGAGATGGAGGGTACGTTTACTATGCCTGTTATCTGTTCCACTTACAGAAGTTTGGTTGTATGGTTTAGCATGTTGCTCAGTTAACGTTAGCTGAGAAGCTAGCTAACATTTGCTTGTCTGCTACCATACCACTTGCTGGCTTGCTACCAAATGGTATAATCACATACTTTTCATTACATCATGATAATGAGGATAGGTAATAGTAGGGCGATGTATTGATGTAGAAAGGTGTGATGGTCTTTGGCTGAAATGCCATGACGTCCACAGATTCTCAGACTCCAGGATGGATTCATGTTTAACAAGAAAGACGTGAAGACACAGGAGGGAACCTGATTGTAAATAGTTAATCTGTTGTCCATTTCTATTTGCCGAAAAGGGGAAAGAAATACAATATTAACCTGCTATACTACTCACCATACTAATGATAGGTACAGATTTAAGTCAGTGCAATTACTTAAATCACATTGTTTCCCCAATGCACCCTTTTGAATTATAGGTTGGTCCTAATATGTTCCGCATGTTTATTGGTTTGTAGGGTGTTATGTATAACCTAAAATAAATGGGTAGTAGGTGGTTACTTTTTTAAAAAGGTATCTAAATGTTCACTACTAATTTGTTAATGATCACTGGATTAACAGTTTAATTTAGACAATAGTTTGCCAGTTGTGCATGTAATGCAGTAATTTGTTTGCTGTCGTAATACTTTGAAATAAGGTGACATTATGCCAGTTACAGATGTTTATAGGTCATTTATAAAAGTTTCTAGGTCTGCCACTTTAAAAGTAGATATAATTTCAGCTGTTATGCGTTGATAACTCATCCGTACCAGGATTGGGATCACTATTTGCCGTCATTTGCTGTCATTCATGTCCTGAAATGGGTGTGGTGGGATATTGCACCATTCTTCAAGAAGAAAAGCCTCCAGTTCTTTTACGGATGAATGAGGTGGAAATTGACTTTGCGCTCTGCCCTCGGACATCATTGTGATTATATTAAGCAATACTATACTATATTATGCACTGTACATAGCAGCAGTTTAAAAAGAGTACTGTAAACTAGAAGCGATATTGGTAGTAGTATTGAATATTGTAGGAAATAAGGTGAAAGATGACTCATCAGACCATACAGCTCTGGAAAAATTTAAGAGACCACTGCACCTTTTTCTTTCCTTTCCAGAATAGTTGAGAAGGAAAGTTTTGAGTGAGGAACAGAAGCATTCAATTTGCAGTGGTCTCTTAATTTTAACCCTTCTGTACCTCACTCAAAACCTTCCTTTTTGACTTTTTTGGAAAGGAAAGAAAAAGGTGCAGTGGTCTCTTAATTTTTTCCGGAGCTGTATTACTTTTTTCTTGGTTTTGTGCTCCTTACACCAAGTTATGCGTATTTGTGCATTGGCCTTGGATACAAGTGGTTTCTGAATGACCACCCTGCCATGAATTTCAGCTTTGTAAAGCTCTCAATATACAGTACTGCTTATCCAGAGATGCTGATTCAATTCTTTGGTAATTGTTAAGACTGTGCTCTTGGGGCATTGAGCAACTATCCTGTTGAGTGTCCGTCTATGTTTGTTGGTCAGCTTTAACTTGCGAACCACTATTTCTCTTTGCCAATGCAATTCGTCCACATTCAGCATATGGTGTGATGATTTTTGAGACTGTTCCCCTTGACACATTGGATCAATTCGCAGTGTTTGTAATCAATGCTCCTGCAATTCAGACACCAGCTACTTGGTGTTTTTGGAGCTCTGTTAATTGCCTTATGTTGCTTTGAAAACAAAAATATTTAAGTGTGAATTGTCAGACCTCTTTCATAGCTGACATACTATGTACTGGTGATTGGCAGTCAACCTAATGTGACCTCTGCAGCAGCGTTTTAAATTGTGATTTATTTACTTCAAAGTAGCAGCCGTTTTCCATGTGGTGTTTCCATTATTTTGTCCAACCACTGTAAGTCTCCACCTTTAAATAAGGTATCCTTTCAGTAGATGAAAATGTTAATAACTCATTGATAAATGTTCATTGGCCTGCCACTTTTAAACAAGATAGCCCGTTAGCAGTTAGACATGCTGGTGAACCATTATTATATACCTTTATAACTGATTTAAGAGTTCACTCAGCATGTAGATATTTATAGTCATTAGGTGCTCTTCACGACATGTGAAAACATGTTCAACACTTCTGACATTTTCTGTGGGCATGTAAGTCATTCTCAATATGATTTGTTTGCTAAATGACTAGCATATAAATAAATGAAGAATACCATAACATTTAATGTTGTTCAGGGGTACTTCCTCCTCAATTGTTTGACAAAACCAAAGTATTGTGTTTACAATTTCACACCATACATGGTCATAGAGAAGTGGCAAGTATGTTGATATAGTCTGGTAAGGGTTAATATGTTTATGAAAGATTTGATTGAATAATGTCCGGTATGTACATTTGGCCAGGACAACCAGAACATCGATATATTGAATGTGGGTCAAGACATCAAAGTGTTCCTAGGTCAGAGCACCAATGTGTGACAATCAAACATGAGAAAATAACTAGTATTCAGCTGTGCAAGCATCAAAAAAAAGATTGGATGATAATACATAACAGTTAATCCAGTTAATCTTATATGCATTTGTAAATCCTTTTGGTTAATAATGTTAGAAAATGTTTTCTTACTATTTGGCAAGCACTGAACTGTTATTGCAGCTTTTTTTAACCAATGCAATACAACAGCTTATTAATAGTTAATAGTGGCTTTACAATTGTTTGAATAATAATAAGATTTAATTTAACCCCTAATAAACTCTTTATATATGTTACCAAATGTAGTTTTATCAGTTAATGCATGTGGCAGTTAAAATACTTTTCCCTTACTTCCTCCGTGTGACAGGTGTAGAAGCCAGCTTGGCCCACAATGTCTCGAAGTGGCCGCTTCAAGAGCTCCAGGACAGGGGTGTCCACAGGCCACTGTGAGCCTCCTCAGGGATCAGGTGTCCATGTCTATCTGTTCTGGACCAAGGGAGGGGAGCGCTATCTGACCCACACAGTAGGCAAAGTGACAGCCGAGGAGCTGTCTATCTCTGCAGCTCAGATTGTGGGTAAGAAGGAGCATATTTTCTTGACATTGACATTTTTGTCATTCAGCTGACCCTCTTTTACAAAGCGACTTACAGTAGTGATCACCATAGAAATGCACCACAGACTCAGTTATTTTGTGCAAGAATTTAAAAGGAAGTTAGAGCTCTTAAGTTAGATGTGTGGGGTTCTGTTTCCTCATGGTTGGGTTATCTAAATTACAATGACATTTCCTTGCCATAGAAAATGTCATTGTCTCTACAAGCTGGGTGTTAAATAAATGGATATTCAAACATAATGTACAGGTTGTCTGTACATTATATTATTTGAGCAGTAGGAAGTATAAACAAAATGTCATTAAAATTTAACTACATGTGTAACCTAAACTGATGTGTCAACACTTGTTTCCATCGCTACCTGTCTTGGCCCCTAACAACCGAGTTAATATTTATAGTGTACATATATTAAATATTGTTATTAGGTCAACAATGTATCTTAATGTAATATATTGAGGTTTGGTTAAATTAATCCATTGCTTTTCATGACGTTATGGAAAAACCCCTGCTGAGTGCAGATGATTTCATGAAAAATAATAGATGACTCAGTTTTCTTAGTCACACTTCGTAGGAAAAATATTTTTTAACAACTTACACATTGCTTTGTTTACGAGGAATAGTGTTTTTGCCAAGCTTTTATTGGTTTTGATGGGATTCACTTTCCTGTCAGGAAAAGGTTAAGCTAATATCTCACTCCATTAGTTGTGGCCAAAGCTAGATTGAGCTTGCTTCCTGTTTTTAACTCAACTATTTTCATAACTGATAACTTCAAACTATAGCATAATTACCTTTAGGTTATGTTGCATTTTGTTGCCATATATGTAAGTACCCCATATCTGGGGTACCTCTGTTAATTAAATTTGGTCATACAAGAGAACAGTAGGCCCTATCTGGGTAACCAGGGTGTCTGCTGAAAGATGACAGTCTTGCCTTTCCAGTGATGCCTTCCAATCTTTGGTGTCACTCACTACCATAGAAATCTACCATGTTGTTATTACACATAACCTATTACAGGATTAATTGTAGTTATTGTGGGTATACCTCTGAATCTTTAAAATAGTAGTGCAGGGTTTTGTTTCACCAGGCCCTCATATATTACAGTGGATACACCCACTCCCTGAAAAAAACAAAACCTCTCCCAAAATGACAGTTATTACCATATTCACTGTGTTGTAGTTTAAGAGGCCTGTCCTATTTTATTAGTTTTTTAGGGAAGGGGGGATGTTAACTGCTTTGCATGCAACTTTTAACTTAGAGTCAATACAGTTCAATTGTGTTGGGAGGACAGTCATGGCGTCCGACTGAGGTCGTATTAGTCCATTTATATTGAAACGGTTAATGTGCAACCTTTTATTTATTGCGTGTGCTGTCTGTTGCTCTAGGCTAACCTTGATCCACAGCTATGTCTCCTTTACATTATAGTGAGAAGAATATTACAATATGTGTATTCTTTCTTCAAGAATGCTGCATAATATCTTTTGATTAGCTTATACAATTGTCCCTCAGGTATTGCTGTAGGCATAATTCACATAACCAAAGATGCCAGGGCTCAGCCACTTGTTTGGACCATCGACGCCTGGGCTTAGTCCCGCTGGGCCCTGTCCCAATTAAACCCTATGACGCACAATATGTAAACAATAGACAAACGCAACCGACAAAGTACGTTCCATCCCAAAGAGCAGAAAGTTTTAGAGAAATATTTCGCTCTGCAGCCGTTTAGAAAATCTATCACTCGATATTCAGTACAAACAGCACAAACATTTACAGACCGATCAACTTGGGTGGCACTTTGGAATTGTTAAGGGCGCAATGTTTGGCCATTGACAGCCTGACATGTAAGGGTTTGTGTGTGCTGTTGAGCTCAGTATGGTTGTCTCTTTTCTATGTCATTAAAACGTTATATCCCAGGTGTATGTAACTTTTACATTATTCACCCCTTCTAGGCGTCACTCCACTGTGTCATGTCCTGTTTGCTCTTTACAACCCGGAAACCCACTGTTGGTACAGTCCAAATCATTTATTCAACCCAGAGGAGCAGACAAGCCTGACACTCCATTATCGCATGAGGTTAGTGTGTGTGTGTGTGTGTGTGTGTGTGTGTGTGTGTGTGTGTGCGTGAGATACGTTTGTGGAGAACAACATTCTTTAACCTTCATGCATATGCCCACCTGAAACAGTTTTCTGTATTTCCAGGTTTTACTTTCGGAATTGGCATGGGTTACATGAGACAGAGCCGTCAGTGCTGCGCTACGCCCCGCGGTCAACAACAGAGCACGACGGCTCACCCCTCCTGGAGATGACCTCATTAGAGTACCTGTTCTCCCAGGTGAGTCCCCTGATGCGTGGTCAACTGGAAACGTGTAACATTGAATAACATTCATGTTGTGCACATGTAAGATAAGTTGTTTCCGTTTTTCTTGTCTTAGGCAAAGTTTGACTTTGTGAATGATGTAGCACCAATGGAAGGTGCTCAGGGTGAGGATAAGTTGTGTAGCTTTAAGAATGAGAGTCTGGGGATGGCCGTGCTGCAGCTCTCCCACCAGGCCCTAAACTCCGGTCGTACGCTACAGGAAGTGGCCAAGTCAGTCAGGTGAGCCATGGGTCAAAGGGGATGATGGGTGCTCGGCTTCAGGTAGGCAACAATGTTTCAGACCCGAGTGTTGCCCGAGGCCGCGTCCAAAGTGGCACCTTATTTACTCTGAGAAACAATTAACCATACATCACTGCTGACAATGCCTGAACATTTTCCATGACTTGCTGACTCCCCTTGCCTTAACGCAGCTTCCTGCACTGCATTCCAAGATCGTTCTCCAAACACATAGCGAGGGACAACTTCCTGACCAAGATCCGTATCCGGCGAGTGTTTGCTGACTTCATGAGGACCTTCCAGCAGCACACCGTGGGCCGTCTGGAGTCCCAGGAGGTCATGTACAAGTACCTGTCCACTCTGGAGCACCTAGCGCCCCACTTTGGCACAGAGACGTTTCCTGTGGTCCACCTGGAGCAAAGGAAGGACGGGGGCGATGGCAGCAACAGTCAAGCCCACGGGGCCTCTGACTCTGATAACTTTGGCACTCCAGCCTCGTATGAGGTCACAGTGTCTGGCACCAATGGGATTCAGTGGAGGAAGATCATGGTGCAGAAGGTCTGTCTGTCCTATTAGATGTCGGTCACCCTGACTGTTAGAACTGTGCGATTAGCCTGTGTGCTTTGGCAGTGTGTCTTTTTGTGAAGAAGTAAGCAGTGTCTGTCTTTTCTAGGCTAAGGAAAACAATTACTTTGGGAACGATTACTTTGGGAATAGGAAAAGCGTAAAGAAACCCGCCGAGGAAGTACCCAACCCTTCCGACACATTGACATCTTTCTGCGACTTCCCTGAAATCTCCCACATCAGCATCACTGGAGCCAGTGTCAGCATCATTAAACAGGACAACTTCTCTTTGGTTAGAATGCCTGCCTCTCAAATGCTTCCTCTCACGACTCATGACATCAGTGTGTGATTCATGTCGAGCTTGTGTGTCTCAAAATAGAATTGTTTGTGTGTTTATGCGCATGCGTTTTCTCAGTGAATTAAAGGGCAATTAAAGGGTGTTGGACTGAAATGTGAGTGGGCAGTTCATTTCTGACCGAGAGATGTGTGTAGGAGATTCAGATGAAGTCCAACCTGGAGGCTCGGTCCTTTGTCTCCCTTCTGGACGGGTACTTTCGTCTCACTGCCGACGCCCACCACTACCTGTGTCATGAGGTGGCTCCACCCAGAGTTGTGCTCAGTGCAACCAATGGCCTCCATGGACCAATGCAGTGAGTATTCACGCACACACACGTGCACACACACACGCACACACACAAACTGCCATGGCTGGCACTTCAACTCTGACTGTGTCTTTTTCAGTGACCACTTTGTGCTGCAGAGACTGAAAAAGGAGGGAGTAGAGGAGGGTGCCTTTCTGGTGCGCTGGAGCGTCCTGGACTACCACCGCATTATATTAGCTGTTCTCAACAAGAGCCAGGTGATCCACACCGAGCCCTGAAGAATGAGGAACATGGATAACGTAGAATTAAGAAATGCTGAATCTTTAAAATGTAATTAGACCTGGTATTTGTATGTCTGTTCTGGCCTTCTGTAGAACGGACTAGCTTCAGTCCATAAGCAGTTCAGGATCCTGCATAAGGGTTCCGTGTTCTCTCTGGAGGGCTGGGACCGGGAGTTCTCCAGTGTCAAGGAGCTCACTGACAACCTCAAAACCTTTGTGCTCAAGTCTGGCTCGGACAATTTCACTGTGAAGAAATGCTGCCTTCCCCGACCGGCAGGTTTGTTACTTTGCGTGGTTAAGGTTGGATGTGAGTTGTTGTTGGGCCGATTATGTCTATTCAGCATGTTCCACTGACTACAGAGGCCTGTTATTTCATTCAGTGTATGGTTGGCTCTGTGTTGCAGATATTTCCAACCTGTTGGTGATGAGGCAAGGGGCAGGCCAGTGTGTTCAGCCAGGTTCTGTGTCCCTCTCAATGACACAGCTGAGGTTCCACCAGATCAAAGACAAGGAGATCATCCAGGCGAGTTTTAACATCAAATATATGATCTTAACCAAAAGGACACGATGAAACCAAATCTTCAACAAAGAATACAAGTTGAATACACCCAAAAGCACAACGCACTTAATTTTAGACCCCCCCCCCCCGTTTTTGTAATGCGTTTAGCTGATGAACATGCCTGTGTCTCTCCTCCCCGGTGTTCAGGAGCGCCATTTGGGCCGTGGGACCAGGACTAACATCTACTCAGGCCGCCTGTTGGTGTGGGGCGGTGCTGAGGAAGATGAGGAGGATGAGTGGAACAACAACCTCGGTGATCGCAAATGGAGACGGGTAGTTCTCAAGATCCTGGACCAGAGCGACAAGGATATAGCCTTAGTGAGTGATCACTGCTGCAGCTTTGCCAGCTCAGGATGCACTGAGCTGGTTACGTGATTTGTTACCTTGCCTGATACAGGTTATTTAGTTTCTTGTTGGTTCTTTGTTTTGTTCTTCCTCTTTCTTGTGATGTTGCAGGCGTTCTTTGAGGCAGCCAGTCTAATGAGCCAGGTGTCCCACAGTCACCTGGTCTTTGTACACGGAGTGTCTGTTAAAGGATCTGAGAGTAAGTCACCATGCATCCATTCAACCGCTCATGCTCACTTCCTCATTCAGCGGTACAGCTTCCTTTTTCAGTGCTGACACTTCCCCCTCAGAAGGTAATTTGTATTGGTTGATTGAATTTCAAGGCAGTATTACTGTAGGGTATGCTACGAATAAAGTTTGAGCAGTTAGCAAGGCAACTGTAGTCAGGGCTAAGCATAAACTCGGAATAAACATCACAAGAATGTGCCTTACCTTACAGCCAGGTTAATTTCTATGGCAGTGTATACTCTAGAACTAACCTGCCCCAGGCCTGTTTAAATCATCAGCTAACTCAACTCAGCCTGTATTAAATGATATGGGGAAAGGTAGACTGATGGAATGTCATGGATTTTTTTTTTGGATTGGAAAGGTCAATAATCCCTATTCGTTTTGTAGTCTATGATCTGTCTGTGCCTAGGCCCATTTGTCATAAGTTATTTTTTTTTATGTAGTTGAATTTTGCGATGTGTGCCCACCAATGCAGCCCTAGTCAACCCATCCTGCTTTTTATAACACTGCTTGCTCAACCAGAAAGTGTTCGCCGGCAGACACTCTTAAAGTCAACACACTCACTGCCACTAACTACGACTCAGGTTGCAGGCACCCAATCTACTACAAGGAGTTGTTTGAGAATAACGAGACAAGGCAGCCTGTCCGTCATTTTTGTCCCACCCATCCACTGCAGTTTGCATTGCCCTCTGCTGGTCCAGCATGCACTGTGGTTTTTAACACCTGGATTCAAATACAATTATGCAACTGTACTGCGGAGCAGTGACCACGTCTTTTGTCAGTATCTTGTACAACTCATAGTCAATCTAGTGGTCTAACAATCACTCCAAATGCCACTCATTTTGGTTACCCACACTTGTTTGTGCTCTCTGGACTAACTGGACTTACCGGTACTGGACAGTACCTGCTACCTTTCACACCATCGAATGACTGTGCTGTGAGTTGAGGACCAATCAGATTCCTTTCCCATTGAAAAGATTGCATCATTGTTCCATTTATTTGAGGAAGAGCATTTGTATGAATCAAAATGTTTTTATGTTGTTAATACTTTGTATATTATTACACATCACATTACACAGTTAGTTATGACAAGATGCATTTAAATGTAACAGTTTCAATGGCACAGTCTTTGTTAAAGCCTTGGTGGTACCGCTAGCTGATGATTGGCTGCAAAGCCCCGTGGGTGATGTAAATGGCCCATCATAGCCCTGGGAAGGAGAGGGGTCATCAGCAGGAATGTCCTGGTCTCATCACACTGTAGCGACTGCCTCAGGCAGCTTGGGTAACCAAAATCAAATATCACCTTTATTATGTACATTTATGCACATCAAGCATTTTCCTTGTATTTTACCTGTCTACAGACATCATGGTGGAGGAGAATGTGGAGTTTGGGCCTCTGGATGTGTTTCTGCGCAGGGAAAGAGCGCGGGTCACTCCTCAATGGAAGTTTATTGTAGCCAAACAGCTTGCAAGTGCCCTGAGCTATCTTGTAAGTCAGCTAACGCCCGACACATAACACGAATCAGATATTTTCCGAATTATATTCTATGTCCTATAAAAAGTGCCTTTGAAAATCCAAACCATTTTGCCCTTAGTTAATTAATTTTCAACCTTCAAGGAGTTTCTGTTATATACTGTGTGGTCTAACCCTTTCCACCTGCAGGAGACAAAACGCCTGGTACACGGTAACGTTTGTGCCAAGAACATCCTGGTGGCTCGCCGTGGTCTGGAAGAAGGCACCTTTCCATTTGTCAAGCTCAGTGACCCAGGCATCGGGCTCACTGCACTCACCCGAGAAGGTTAGTTAATACCAGACCAATGAAAAAGGTAGTTCCTACCAACACGTCCATGTTGGACGCTCACAGTAATATACAACAACAAATTTCCCCAGTGAGTAGATTGGGCAACTTTCCATTTCCGTCTCTGGTGGTTTTGCATAGTCCACTGTCTTTTACATCAGATATTCACAGGAAGCCCTGTACAAACCACTTCCTGGTGGCTGTGAAGCCCACTTCCTGTTGTCTTTCACGCATCATATCCACACATCAACTCATTATATTAAGACATACTGTAGGAGAAAGGCTTTAGAGGTGTGCTTGAGACTGTGGGATTCTTGTAGCTAATGTATAGGTGTGGACAAAATAACAGAAACACCTAACAATATCTTAATGTTAAGGATCTCATAAGGAGTAGGTCCACGCTCCATTCTTTCTTGGAATGCTGTCATACATGTCCTGAACTGTGTGTAGTGGGATATTGCACCATTCTTCAAGGAAAAAAGCCTCCAGTTCCTAGGGGGATCAAGGAGGTGGAAATGTACTTTGCTCTCTGCACTCCACAACCTTCCATAAAGTTTCAATGACGTTCAGATCTGGTGATTGGGAAGGCCATGGAAAGCATTTGATGTTATCCTGGCATTCACAAAACACTGTTGAATGTGTTTAGCACTGTGTGTATGGGGGCACTTTTATCCTGGAATATTGAAACATCATCAGGGAACAGTGTTTGTACCATAGGGTGCACCTGGTCCTGGAAAATGGCCTCATATTCCTTGACTGTTATTTGACCATGCAGAGCAATCGTAGACACAATGACTCCCACTTCCGAGATGGCTGTCCCTACCATTACAGATCCCCCACCTTGTCTAGCAGTTGGGAGCAGAAATTGTGAGCTGAAGGAATCCTTTGGAAGGGTCCAGGGGTCCCATCCACAGGGTCCAGGTTTTGTGCTGTTTATACAAAGTAATGTCTTTGTACAATGCACTTGGATACACACGGTTTCTGAATGGCAGCCCTGCAATAAGTTCCAACTTTGGGAAGCTCATGATGTACAGTTTTTGTTGAGACTGGTTCACAGGTGCTGATTCTATTCTGTAGTAATTTTTTGGGGTTATTTTGTTTGCTCCCTGTATAGGGAGCAGAGTTATGGCAAAATCTATTCGTTTCTGATTTGATTTGACTGTCTTGGGTGCCCTACAGAGCGTATCGAGCGCATCCCATGGATTGCCCCAGAGTGTGTGCCCAACGGTGCCCCCCTTGGCAGTGCTGCTGACCAGTGGAGTTTTGGAGCCACTCTGCTGGAGATCTGCAACAATGGCGATTTGCCCATGAGTGCCAACACCCTCACTGAGGTATCTTAGGCCCTCTTATCCGAACCAATTTTTCTGACATCCTCTTACCATTGCTGTGATTCACTTTGCCCTGAGACCTCTTTCCTGCTAACAGAAAGAGCGTTTCTATGAGACGCGGAGTCGCCTTGCAGAGCCTTCATCACAGGAACTGGCCAGCTTCATTAGCATGTGTTTGACCTACGAACCCAGGGAAAGGCCATCGTTCCGCACTGTGCTTCGAGAGCTTACTGAACTGCAGATGAAGAGTATGTCCTCTCTCCTTTGAGTGTGTTTGTCTTTGTTTGTTCTTCAATAACGCACGGTGGCTTCAGGAAATATTCAGACCCCTACATTTTCTCCACATTCTGTATTATTGACAGAATGTGGTAATAATTTATAATTGATCAAATCCACGTACAATACCCCATAATGACAAACCAAAAGCATGTTTTTTTTTTAAATGTGTACTAATTCATTAAAAATGGGAAACACAAGTATCTCATGTACATAAGTATTCAGACCCTTAGTCATGACACTCCAAATTGGGCTCACATGCATCCTGTTCTTTGATCATACTTGAGAGGTCCCTAGAACTTGATTTGTTGCCCACTTGTGGCAAATTCTATTGATTGGACATGATTTAGAAAGGCACAGACTTGTATATATATTGTCTGACACAGAGCATGTCAGAGCAATACCACATCATGATTTCCAAGGAAGTCTCTGTATAACTCAGACATAGAGTAGCGGTGAGGCATTGATCTGGGCAAGGTTATAAAAAAATTGCTACATTTTGGATTCAATTATTGTGAAAAGGAAGACGTTTCTAAGCAGCAAGACCCTTCCTAGCGCAACCGGGAAAGAAGGGCCTTGGTCAAGAGCTTCAAAGTTTTTCAGCAGAGATGGGAGAACCTGCAAGAAAGGACAACCATCCCTGCAGCACTCTATCAATCAGGCCTTTATGGTAGAGCTGTGGTATACAAAGTACTGCATAAAGAGTCTGAATACTTCAAGTTCAAATTTATTTGTCATTACACATTAACAACAGCATTATTGGCAATGAAATGCTTATGCACCTTTGTACGTATTTCAGTTTTTTCCCCTTACCACTCGTGGTATTGTGTGTAGAGTAATAGCAAATTTTCTTTTTAAATTTTATATTTTTCCAGAACACATATGTTGTTTTCCAGAACAACATATGTTAAGAAAGTGATTAGGTCTGAATATTTTCCAAAGCCACTGTAGATAGACCACATTTCAGTAATTGATTACTTTTGCTCTATAATATTGCTCTCTTTGTTTTTTGGATCAGATCCAGACATTTCCCCGCTAGAGTCTCTCCCAGACACTGACCCCAACATTTTCTATAAACGCTACTTGAAAAAAATCAGAGACTTGGGTGAAGTGAGTTATTTTTCCAAAAGGCTCTCATAAAAACTTCTGCGCTCTTCCTTATATGTTATATTTTGTGATCTACTTGTCTGTGTTAAGCTGTGTTCCTTGACCTCCTGAGAGAACACTGTGATATTTCTCTGTCTACAGGGTAACTTTGGGAAGGTGATGCTGTATGTATATGATCCAGCCAACGATGGCACCGGGGAGTGTGTGGCAGTGAAGTCCCTGAAGCATGAGGGAGGTGGTCATCACCATGAAGGCTGGATGAAGGAGATTGAGATCCTCAAGTCCCTCTACCACAGCAACATAGTGAAGTACAAAGGCTGCTGCTCGGAGCAGGGTTAGCATCATGTCATCCACTTTAGCTCACCTGTCTGTCATTCACCTGTTGTACACAGCTATATATTCCTTACTACATAAACGTGTGGGTGTTTCCAGAATCTGTTCACATATACAGCTCTGGAAAAAATTAAGAGACCACTGTACCTTTTTTTTTCCTTTCCAAAAAAGGTTTTGAGTGAGGAACAGAAGGGTTCAAATTAAGAGACCACTGCGAATTGAACGCTTCTGTTCCTCACTCAAAACTTTCCTTTTCAACTTTTTTGTAAAGGAAAGAAAAAGGTGCAGTGGTCTTTAATTTTTTCCGGAGCTGTACATCAAACTTGTGTAGGGTAGTACTATATGTACAGGATGCGTGACTGCTGGAAATGCCTGTGTTATTCATGTCTTGTCGCAGGAGGGCAGGTGGTGCAGCTGATCATGGAGTACCTACCGCTGGGCAGCCTCAGAGAGTACCTTCCCAAACACCGCTTGGGCGTGGCTCACTGCCTCCTCTTTGCTCAGCAGATATGCCAGGTAATAC
The DNA here is from genome assembly GCA_016801175.1 of Esox masquinongy. Classification (NCBI taxonomy): domain Eukaryota; kingdom Metazoa; phylum Chordata; class Actinopteri; order Esociformes; family Esocidae; genus Esox; species Esox masquinongy. Next base: position 44,733 of record JACXGI010001590.1, read on the forward strand.
AAGAGCAGTACCTGGGTTACTGGTATCATAGACATGCATGCAATCCATGCTCTTTCTAGTGTTCAATTTAGTTCTGTACACACTTAGGTTACGATTTTAAATTTTGGGATCCATTATATAAAACTAAGTAACACTATGTTTGTTCCTGGGTAGTAAGTGTTATTTCATAATTGCTTATGCCTAAAAAGTATAGAAAATGGCTATTATTCCCCACAAATGTTGCTTTTGTGACCAGGGCAGTAATATTTTGAAATGTACCTATTTCCAATGAGAAAATTGGCGAATTTGTGTCTTTTCGTTCACATAGTCAGAAAAAACAACATATGAATCCAAATTAAGATGTATTTGTACTAAAGTAATACAAAAATTACTACAAAAGATTTAGAAGTGAGTAGTTTTTCGAGATTAACGATTATTCTGTAAATCACTTTCACAAATCTGCCCCAAAATGTAGTCTCCCATCAAGTTCTAGCGGCATTCACGTACGCTCTCACGTTCTTAAATTTACCAAGATGAGCATCAAGGATATGGACTTTGAGGGACATCCTACAGCCCATTGTGCCGTAGTTCTTCACCAGTCTCAATCAGGTCCACATCGTTTTCGGCCCTGTGATTGCCCAGGAAGCCCCGAACCTCTGCGACAAAGCTGTTCCAAGCCGCTTTCTCCTTACTAGTGAGCTTCTTGGGGAATTCATTGCACTCCAGGATCTTCTTTACCTGTGGTCCGTCGAAGACACTGGCTTTGACCTTTGCCTCAGACAGCTTAGGGAAGAAGTCTTGAAGGTACTTGAAGGCTGCCGACTCCTTATCTAGAGCTCTGACAAATTGTTTCATAAGGCCCAATTTGATGTGCAGTGGTGGCATCAGCACCTTCCGGGGGTCCACCCGTGGCTTCCACTTGATGTTGTTCCTTCCCCCAGAGAACTCGGTCTGCGTCTGCTGTGGCCTGTCCTGCCTGTGGTAGTGAAGTCTCCTATGACCTCCCAGCCATACTCATCATATGTAACCACTTAGGCAGCTGGAACTAAATTGAACTGGTGGGCTTAAGACCCCTGTATTTATACTACTATTTATATTACTGGAAAGTTAGAGATAATAGACATTTTCTATACTTTTGAGGCAGACGCAAGTAGGAAATAACTACCCAGGAACAAAAAAAAATAAAATTTGTTACACGGTGTAATTGGAAGCCATTTTATACCACACTAGATGAGAGTCAAACCAAAGGCACTCTGCTTCATATCTCATTGACTTCCCTTGTCGCCCTTCGGCTCTTTTTTCTGTACATTTAAGGGGATGGATTACCTGCATTATAAACGATACATCCACCGGGATTTGGCTGCCCGGAACGTATTGGTGGAGAATAAGTGTCTGGTGAAGATTGGGGACTTTGGCCTGACCAAGTACATCCCAGAAGGAGATGTTTACTACCGCGTGCGGGAGGATGGAGACAGTCCTGTGTTCTGGTGAGTTCTTGAGCAATTCAACTATTAATATTGCAGATGTGTCTGCAATAAAAAGGTGTTTTACAGTAACCTTTACATTTCCCAGGTATGCAATTGAATGCCTGAAAGAGAGCAAGTTTTCCTTCTCGTCTGACATTTGGTCCTTTGGTGTGACGCTCTATGAAATTCTGACCCACTGTGACCATCGTCAGAGCCCTCCAGCGGTATGTTATCCTCAGCCTCTGACTCGCTCAACTGGCTCAGTCCAGATGTGCATGGCCCATTTAATCACTACCAAACTTCTGCTTAATCATAGATTCTTAGGAAAGTGTGGCGAGAGTATTTAGTGTGTTTGTATGTGTTTATTATAGAAATTCATTCAAATGATGGGGAATGTGCAGGGTCAGATGACAGTGATGTTACTGATCAAGCTTCTGGAGAAACACAATAGGTTGCCCTGCCCCCGAGACTGTCCTCACGAGGTATGGTATACAGTTAAACTCACAGTACTTTCCATCCAACCTGGACTCAGGGGACTTTGTAGACTATTTTACGTAAATCTTTGACAGCCAAATTTGTAAGATATATTACATTAGGTAAAGTAACGTTAGAGTAATAATCCAGAAAAAAAGTGAGAGGCTGTGTTTCAAACCCAGGTCCTTTTGCTTCACCGACATGTGTCCTACCCGCCGCTCCAAATAGGAACTTTCTGATAGAGGTGGCAAGTAGTGGTATTACAACATCAATATGTTACAAGTGGTTTTCTTTCTAACCCAAACCTTAACCCTGTGATACCTAACCTTAACCTTAACCCTAACATTAACCCCAGCGCTGTGATACCTAACCCAAACCCTAACTTAACCCCAGTGCTGTGATAGCGAACTCTAACCAAACCTTAACCTTTTTAGTTTTCTAACCTTGCCCCAAACCTTAACCCTAACCTTAAACCCAATGCTGTGATACATAATGTTAACGTAACTGTAATATTAAAATGCATTTATTACATATTCTAGTGACCTTGATAAGGCCATTACTCGTCCCCTGAAATCCATTTACCCTGTGTGGAGCAGTGGGTGGAGTGCCTGCCTTCAGAGTTGAACGATGCCGGTTCAAAACTTGGCTTGTGCATTTTGTGTAAATTCGCAATGAATGATACGTTTTCGTACGTTCTTAAAATATGATACATTTGTCTGGTGTTCGTATCATATTATACGATTTAATAGCATTCGTAACATGTTACATTATAGTCAATTCGTAATGTATTATACGTTTTGGTAGCGCATCGTAATGTAACCTAATGTAACGTAACATATCATACGAAATCACGTGCCATTGATTTACGTAAAATAGTCTACGTAGTCCCCCGAGATCATGTTGTTCCATCATCTCTGTTAGCAAAGTGCTTATAGAAATAGAAACTAATGTGTTTTTTTCAACAGGTGCACTTGTTGATGCGACAGTGTTGGGATTTTGACCCTGCGAGACGGCCATCTTTCAAATCTCTTATTGAGTCGTTTGAAGAGATACGCAAGATGTATGAACAGCAGCTTAATGTGCGTTTGGCCCAAATAAGCCAGTGATTACCTCACTTTTTTCCACAGATTAGCTGGCCTTATACCTCAGCACTTTGCTACATCCAGTGATGTGAGAAAGTATTTGCCCCCACACATATTTATTCCACTTTTGGTCTATGATTATAATCAGAACTTCAACCAATATCTAATATTTGATAATGGTTAACTGAAAAAAATAGAATATTTTGGTACTTGTATCATTTAATCAACAACCTTATGCAACACCCAATACCCCTGTGGAAATGAAAATAATCTTGACAGCCTAAATTTGTTGTACCATTGACTGATATCGAATGCTTCCTGTATTTGTTGATCAGAAACAAATTAGGTTTGACTAAATACTACAGGTTAGTAACATGCTTTTAGCATGCCTACAAGAATGAACACCCAACATGCTCAGGCTAGACACAAAAAAGAATGCAATGTATTTGGGACAAATCACTCACTCCACCCTAAGCCTCATCTAGATTTGTTGTTGAATAATGTGGTAAATGAGCAAGTGAAGGAAACCAATTTGCATTGTGTTACCCAAGATAGCAAGCTAACATGGTCAAAACATATTGATTGAGATGTTGCTCAGATGGGAAGAGAGCTTTCCCTAATGAGGCTGCTTTCTCATCTCAACCAACACAAGTTCTACAGGCCCTTATTTTGTCACCCCTAGATTAACGGCCAGTTGTGGCATGCACTATGATAAAAAAGGACTTACAAATTGCAGTTGGTCTAAAACAGAGCAGCACATATAGCACTTATATGTACATAGAGGGTGTATGTAAATTTTGTCATTCCCACCTGGCTCAAAGTGGAGGAGACACTCAGTACATCACTGATGGTCTTTATGTGGGTTATAGATGCGTTGAGGGCTCCAGTCTCTCTGTTCACGCAGTTTGCATGCAGTTCGGACACACATCAGTACCAAATAAGGCATGCAACCAGAGGTCTCTTGAAAGTCCCCAAGTCCCGATCAGAAGCTGTGAGGCGCACAGTGCCAAATGGAGCCATGGCCACACTCTTCCAATCCAGTGTTATTAGAACTAGAACTGTGAAGAGACAGACATTATTATGCATTATGAATGTTATTGTTATGTATCATGTATTTTGGTGTGGGGTATATGTTGGCATATTAGGCTATATATTACAGTGTTATTTATTTTTTCCTTCTATTGTGCTGTACTCTGATTTCTGTTTTTCCCCAGGAAGCTGCTCCCTGGGGTGGGCTTAAGGGGGTTCTAATAAATGTTACTAATACTATCTAAACCCAATTGAGATGTTGTGGCAAGATGTAAAGCCTGTATCTAATGCTCCAAAAAACACAAGTGTCACTGCATTAAGATGCATTCTGGAATATTTAGCCTTGTTGTAAAAGTGGAGCTGTCGAGCCTAAATGGGTCCCAATGTATTTCACATCCAGCCCAAAATGTCTTATTTGCTGAAGTTCCAGACTGCATATTTAAACCAGGACTGTACAGTCAAAACGTTCCCACAGCAATGTGAGAGACTGATCCAAAGCTGCAGGGAGAGTTTGTTTAGCTATATTGCAGCGAATGGTGGCACAACCAACTACAGAGAGTAATGGGAAATCACTTTTTAACATAGGGTAATTGGGTGTTGAATTTGTTGAACTTGTTTACATGTATTAAGTACTAAAATCTTATTTCTTCACCAGTTAACTGTTATCCTATTATTAGTTTTGGTTAAAGAACTGATAACACACAGTGTAAGAAATATGCAAAGATTAAAAAAAATGTGAAGGGGTCAAATACTTTGCCACACCACTAAGTCTACTTTAGAGTCTACACCATGCCCTGAATTATAGCCTACACCACAGTGCCCTCTGCTTGTCCTGAAAGAGAGTATACTATTGTATTTCTAAATAGGAAGTGAGATTCATTTTCATACATTTATTCGTATAGAATAGATGACTGCTTGGTGTTTACTGGCAGCAGAAACCCTTCTTTTTTGATGGGACAGATATTATTTTAATTTTTTTTAAAGATATATATTTTCTGGCATTTTTTGTGCTTTATTTTATAGAGGGGAAAGATTAAGAGGATGAAACGTTTTTATTGAAAGAGCAGTGGGCCGGATACGGTACGTATACACGGATGTTCAGTGCTTAGACTGCCGAACCAACTAAGGCCACAGAGATTAATTATATTATTATTAACTGTGAAAGTTCCCAATGACAGCCTGATAGTGCTAGGTAAATTTTTCTAATTTGGTACTAAACTCTAGCCAGTTGGAGAATCCCATTCAAATGAATGATTTAAAATCCAGAGCTGGACAGGAGCTGTCATACCACACTTCGTGACTCATAATATTCACAGAATTAATGCAACACTTTGACTGAGGTATATCTATCATCAACATTTTTCCTTCATTTGTTGTAAATATATACTTCAATGTTTTTTTTACTCTGTTTGGGAGGGTGAATTTTGAAAATCCAGCATCTATGTCACTGTTTAATAAACTTGCTTAAACAATGCAATCAGATACCTTGTAATCTGTGGTGTATTTATTTTGTCAAAGAAACCGTAGTTGTCAAATATGAGTCAATCTGCCTTTTTTCTTATACACCTTTGGAAAAAATCAAGAGACCACTGCACCTTTTTCTTTCCTGTCCAAAAAAGTTGAAAAGCAAAGTTTTGAGTGAGGTACTGAAGCATTCAATTTGCAGTGGTCTCTTAATTTTAACCCTTCTGTTCCTCACTCAAAACCTTCCTTTTCGACTCTTTTGGAAAGGAAAGAAAAAGGTGCAGTGGTTTCTTTTTTTTTCTGGAGCTGTATAGTGATTTACAAAACTGTTTTGTTCTTTTAGCTTCTGTCAAATAAATGTTTTAGTTGCTTTTAGGTCTTTACGCACGCTTTCACCCAGGCCGTCCAATTTTTATATTTTTTACTTATTGGTGTTTGCCCAGTCTGAATTTGACTGCCTTGTCTAAATGGTTCTTCCATTTTAGATTAGATTCAACTTTATTGTCATTGAACAGTACAAGTACAGTACAAAGAAATGCAGTTAGCATCTAACCAGAAGTGCAAATAGAAGAGGGCAGAAAATGTCTTAGTATAATGTATTAAGTATAATGTTACAAGTGGGGTGTATAGATGTCCAATGAAGGCAAATGCAAGTACAAATGGCCATTCTAAATGTGCAATGAAGGAAAATTTAAGTAATTTTCCAATTATTTGAGCTCTAAACTAAAATTGACTTTCCTACTAGGATATACACAGCTGATGAAAATAACTCAACAGCCATCATTTCAGATATTACATATTGATTTTGTCCATATTTTCAAAATTCAAAGGAATGGAACATGAGTACTGAACTAGCTGATTTTGATTTATGACAGATGACAGGCACGTTTCCCTTCACCCCGCCCCTTCCTGACGTAGAATTGCATCCTCCTCTCGACCAATTACAAACCGAGTAGCAACCATGTGTGTATTGTTTAAACTGCTCAAATCCGACCGTGTTGTTAGTTTAAGAGTATTTCAAAGCAAAAGTGATGGCGGCCGCCGTGTCCGTTAGCGCAGCTGCCAGAGAAGAAACCCCAAATGCAGGGCCCACTTTCGCTAGCCGTCCACCTTACGAAAACTATGACCCTACTGTCGTACACGATAACTGGGTTTCCAAAGACGGCGGAGACCTCGGACTCGAGGCCAGCGATGAGGACGCATCATCAGGCAACGAGTGTCAGCGAAGGGTTGATGAGGAGTTGACGACGCTTAGCCCTGAAGAGATTTTGTGTCGTTTAGACAGAACTCGTCGAGAGTTTTACAATCGCCGAAAAATTATAATTAAAAACCTGCCATCCGATGTTAGCAATCAGGTAAGTGTCATACACGTTGTTAGTTTACAATACAGCTAATGTTGCTAACGAACCCTGGTCAGCAGTACTGCTGGTATCTAGCTACCTGTACGTTCTAACGGTAAGTTATTTTCGGTAACTTTGTTTCGTTTTGTGTACTTTTTGTTTGGTGTTTTTTTTCTTTTAAACACGTTGAAATTAATTTTGTGTAGGAATTGTGGTATATAAATAAAGATTGACTGGTATACATGAAGATGGATACACATTTCATCAGCTCAGACAGCAGGCGCACTCTGTATGCTAAACCCAGTCGAAGTTAGCAGCTGTTAGCTAATTAGCCAATAACGTAATGTTAATTTTCAAATATACTACGATAAATATCTACTTTTCCATGGCATTTGAACAATTTAACTACGTTTACTTTTTAACCTGCTATTATTTAGTTTAGTTACCGTGTTAACATGCCAGCTAGCCACATTACAGTACTAGCCCAATGCTTCCTTGCTTGCTACTTAACGTGCCAATAATTCATTTCATATTGTCAAGCTAGCACTCACGCTGAAAGTTGGAAACTTTGATATCTTAAAGTATCCAGTAATAGTCAGTATCGTAGCCACTGTGTGTGGGTTAATCACGGCCTTTAATTGCACACCATCGTCATCATGCGTGGTTGGTGATATAATGCCTGGGCAAGTTGAAGTGCAGAAAAATCCTCGTGCGGCCAGGCAATGCCAGTCATCTACTGTGTTGTACGTAACAAAATAACTTAGGATCTATGAAATCACGTGTTTATATACATTATATCGCTGGTTCAAATAGTCGGTTCTCGTTAAATAACTGTTAAATGTCCCTAATTGTAAACTTCGCTAATAACCATTTTACATTCCCTAGCCACTTTTTTTGGAACATGCTTGACTCATGGGGAACGGTGGCCTGGTCGCGTGCCATTGTTTGCATGGGTGCATTTTGGGAGTTCGAGATGGGAAGGGGAGTTGTAGTGACAAAAGGGTGAAGGTGTAGAGACAAAATAGCCGCTTTCAGAAAATGCTAGACAGCGTTGCGATTCGTTTGTAGAACAGGCAAAGCATTGTGGAGCAATTTTTCTAAAACAGTGAATGGGCCAGTTTTTTCCCCATGGTGGTATTGCTGGGTATGACTTTCCTTTTTATACTAGCAAAGACACCTGTTTAAGCAAGCAATCATTCTTAGTTAGGATAAATGCTACATTGTGAAGTTTACTGTATATGAATATTCAGACCTTACTGTTGTGGAAAACACTTGCCAATGTGTCTCTCTCCCCAATTGGAGATTTTAACAAACTGATGGTGGTATGCCTTAATACCAAATTGCTTGCCTCATGCTCCTAAATGCATCACTGCCTGCTGCCAATATATCTTGGTGTGTATGCACGTATCCCAATTTGTTGGATGTATTAAAGTGATTGGAGTGAACAATTGTTTTGGGAATCTATTCCCACACTTGGGAATCTATTCCCACACAATAATGAACACACTTAAAAATGAACATATACTAAGCTATGGGCATATCTACTGTTTGATATAGTCTTGTTTGGTTTTAACTTATCTGTAATTGAAAGGACAAACTACTTTGTCAGTAAGCTAACGATTTTAACCACACTACCCATTTCAGGAGGTGCATGAGCTGTTGAGAGACTATGACTTGAAGTACTGCTTTGTGGACAAGTACAAGGGAACCGGTAGGTGCAGGCAAACATTTGTCACAAATGAACACTGGCTTCCAGTGTTGCATAGTTGTAATTAATCAAATGTTTTATTCCGTGTTCTCTACACTCTGCAACAGGTTCTCCCCTGCTCCTGGAGAGCTGTTTTCACTCCAACCGTTATTTAGCACACCTGATTCTGATAATTAGATGATTAATAACTGACTGAGGCTGCATCTACATGGGGTTGGAGTGAGGACAACCACAGTAGCTCTCCAAGAACAGTGTTGGTGTCCCCTGCGCTATAACTACTATATACATGTTCTAAACACTAGATTGTGTTAAAATGCCACTGGGCTAAAGTATTGGAGCTTTACTAACAGGGTTAATGCCACTGGGTTAAATTATTGGAGCTTTACAAACAGGGTTGCTTGGCTTATTAAATGTACCAACAGCATAGTAACTGTGCGGGTCTTGCCACTGAGTGATCTAAACAGTTTCTGTAAAAAAAATTAAACTAAACTTTTCTACAATTAAGAGGTACATAAGTTAAGACAGCCTAACCAAAAGATGTGATAAAAGTAGTTTAAAGCATTCACAGGATTACAGAACTGCCGGAAATTAGCTTTGAAACAAGATCCTTCCCTAGCAAAGTCCTTGTCTTAAGACACTTGAACCTTTGCAACTAAATGGTACAGTCATAACGCATAAAGATCGCATTGGATACCCCTGAATTCAGTCTCTAGCTCTGCCTTTAGTCAACACAACACCCCAGTACAACTGATTGGTGTCAGCAGCCGGTTCTATGGCAGGCATACAGATTTGTCTACTTCAAGATCACTCTCTCACTGTGTACATTCAACCTTGCCGCACAGTCATTACCTGTTTTTGTTGTTTAGCTCATGTTCTCTTTCCTCAGCCTTCGTCACACTTCTCAATGGGGAGCAGGCGCAGTGTGCCATCAAAGAGTTCCACCAGCATGTGCTGCGGGAGCGGGAGATCTCTGTGCAGCTGCAGCCTACGGATGCCCTGCTGTGCATCGCCAACCTGCCCCATGCTTTCAGCCAACAGCAGTTTGAGGAGCTTGTTAGGCCCTTTGGCAACCTGGAGCGCTGCTTCCTGGTCCACAGTGCCTCCACTGGCCACTCCAAGGGCTACGGCTTCGTGGAGTACATGAAGAAGGACTCCGCGGCCCGAGCCAAGTCTGAGCTTCTCGGGAAGCAGCTCGGCTCCAGGATGTTGTATGTCCACTGGACCGAGGTGGGCTCTCTCACCTACCCCTTGCTGCACTCTAGGTGTCTCTGTGTGGACCGCCTGCCCCCAGGTCTGCTGACCGCCCAGGACCTCCGCAGTGCCCTGGCTGACACTCACGCGCCCATCTTCTGCCAGGTTAGGGTCATTCTCTAACGCAAACACTCTGCGAAAGCCTGTGTCCAGGCTTTTGTGAAATAGTATATCTATTAGTTATAATAGATATATTCTATTTTTCCCCCTCAGACCTGTCTCCCACAACAGCAGTTGTACCACTATGATGTGGGTTCATTACCTGTATGGGTGGGATGACCAGGAGACCAGAGGTAGCAGGACAAAGCCCTTTAATGGGGTGTATTGATATCTACTGTTTGTCTATGTTCATAAATCCTTTGAGGTAGTTGTTAGTCCAAACCTTAGCTACATCCCTCTATGCCTTTCTGTGCAGTGCAGAGTTTGTTATGGGGAAGCTGTGAGTTGCATTTTCGTTATTCAGTTGTGACCAGGTCATTAGTTAAGATTATTTTCATCCCTCTCGTCTCCAGTAACTTTTCCTAGGCTTACATCAATGACTAGCTAGGATGACATTTGAAACCTATGCTGTCAATTTTTTATTCAATTGGTTAAGACGAGTGCATATGTTTGGAACCTTATAACGCTAAGTGCAACCTTGAGATCAAAAAAATTCTTCAGAGTTTATTTTAATTGCGTCGCTCAAAATAACATTTTGTTAATTACTCTGTGGAACGAGCTGATTTTTTTGCAAGAAGGTAGTCTTCATTTGGGAAGGGCTTCATTAACTGCATCATTCTAGCTTCTGTAATGACAAATTACATCATGTAAATAATTAAATCCAGGTTATGATTATTTGCTGCATGTGTAACTAATGACATCAGGAAGGAAACCCTATTCAAATCAAGCATTCTATGAAAAACAAGATTGTTGCATGTCCGCAGCTTGTAATTTTATTTGAATTAAATACGCTACTACAGTGTACATATTTCATCAACACTGTCTGTCGGGTAGGCTACTGTCACTATAATATTCAGATTCTCTTACTTCAATCTGTTATTTAAAAAGATTTAAAGAAAACTGTTAACATGGCTTTCCGTAATCGTATTTTTTTCCTGCCTTCTATAAAACTGCGTGCAAGTTAGAATGCAGGTAGTCTTAAACACCGATTTTGGTAGTGTGCGCTTTTAAAATGCAGACTTGAAAACTGATGCGGTCTCTGTGTCAAACTTAAAAACCGCAACAATGTGTATATTCAACAATGCAGGACCCATTTCGTCCTGTGGGTTGATCATTTTTGTGTAATTAAAAAAAGTAGCAAGTTGTATCACTGCTAGCTTTTAAAGCCGGTGTTTTTGGTTCCCTCTGGCACAGAAATTCATCCACTAGCCGAAGGTCCTCTATGGCCATTGGGATAAGCTGCTGCTACCTGAAACGCTAGTAATATTCATTTCCATGGCTACAGTATTCATGGGAAAGTGCCGTGATTTTCAGAATTTGGGGACTAGTATTACGTGGATGAGCTAAATCTTCAATTTGAGACCAATTCCACGGAGTGTGCAGATTGTTCCTGAAGATGCCAGTGTGGTGGGAGACAAATGCTTGTGTATCTTAGACTCTTGTTAGCTATTTCTGTAGCGCTTATGTGGTTTCAAAGTATGCTAAATTCACCCCATCTGATTCATAGTATTATGGCCCTTGGACATGGGCTGCTTTGTGCCTTACTGAGTTTTTAGAAATGCCTTTTACATTACAGAAAAATAAAATATATAATTATGGCATTAAAGTTGACGATTAATTGTCACAGAAATTATTGCGATGAACGATTTAATTCTGTACTGTTAATTCTATGCTGCGATTAGTGTAATGTTTTTTTTTTATCATTGAATTGATACGACAAATAGGCAATTGAAACATGTTTGTCTATTTACTAATAATGGTGCAAAATCGCAACGTTGCATTGCAGAACAATTCTAAACTGGGTTTAAAAATACTGAAATTAAGAAGGAAATGACTTTCGAAAAGTTATCTGCGCCTATAACTTTCCGCAAATCTGTCAAACGCTCTGCTGCACCCCTGGGCTAGACATCCTAACGTGCAAAACGTGCAAAAACTAAAGTGTTATCATAATATTATTTAAGGCGGTTGGAAAACCTTTCCAGGGTACTACCTCATGATGCTAGTTGAGAAACGTTTGACTGACTGTAAATGTCAATGCAAATTGTAATGCATTTAAATACCTCAATGTCTCTATGGTAGTGAAATGTAGAACTCACAAAATTTGACACTTAGGGGATAATTAATCAGTAAAGTTATGAATTCTTAGCTTGCCTGAGCTGCTCAACTATACACATTCAACATGCTCAAGTAGATTTGACGTTAACATTAACTCAGCCAGGCATGCAAGATTTTAAAAACCTAACTCCATTAACACAAACTAAAATAAATGACGAATTTGTATTATAAATGTACCGGTCTGAGCCCTCCTCATCTTCTGTTAACAAGCCTACAATGTGTTTTCTGTTTAAATGCTCACGCATTAGTCGTGCTCCCGTGCCATGGGTTCTGCCTTGCAAATATTGCAACAAACAATTTTCGTTGAATTTTTCAACGTAAAATGGTCCTATACTTTTCACATATATTCTGCAGGGTTGCCATGTCTGCTTATTATAAGCGACTTTTGGCTTCTTTTTTTCAGAAAGTCGTGAGTTTCAGTAAAAGCTGTAACGTCCCATCTAATGTCTAGCCCTGTTGCCTACTGATCATCTGGGCTTCTACCGGCTACTACTAGCTGTGATTGTTTCCCCTTCAAATGAGTTCCGTGGCTAGTTCAATCAGTTCACTTCTGTTTGCAAACGACGGCAAACACATTTCTGTTAGTTTTGTATTTGCCATCAATGTGTTCCCAAATATGACGATCTTTTAGTAACTATGTAGTAACCTGGTGAAAGAAAGGTTGGCTTAAAATGTAATTCCACCTTTAGGCGAATGTTTTTGTACGTCTGTTAAATTTGAAGATTTTGAACCTTACTTCAAAGGTCAGGTACTCACTAGAGCAACTGGCTCTCTCTCGCACTTAAATACTGTGTGTGCGTGTGCGAGTGCGTGTGCGTGCGTGTGTTAAAAAGGTGTTGCTTTTTGGGGCTTCATCTACAGCTCCATGTAACTTTTTTTGGGCTTCTTTTGACCGCCCCAGTTGCTTGTTTTGTGTTATCTGGCAGCACTGTTACTTGTACGTGACGTCTCTTCTGTGAATCCTCCACTATCCTAGCCTTCCGCTGTAATGCAAAAGGTATTTTTCTGCATCTCGTGTAGACAACTAATCGATAATGACATCCATTGCCAACTATTTTTATGGACATATATTTGTTTCAGCGACTAGTTGTTTCAGCCCTGGAAGCAACCTTGGCATCTGCATTAACTGCAGTGTTTGAGTTAATGATTTCTTTGCACTGTATGTTGAGGCTCAAATTCCACAAAATGCTCATACACTGCTGGCAGAAACCAAGCGCTCCGCCAACAGGCCTACCTGCCTTGTAGTGATGTGCTAGTTGATCCATCATAAGCCTCAGTCCCCAGTTATGTCCAGCCAGGTGGGTTAGGGTTTGGGTAGAGGGCAGTTTGGTTGAATGACTTAACTAGACCTTTTATTTTTAAAATTTTGCAATAATAATATCCCCCAGAGAACTAGTCTGTAGTATGCCTCTCAAAGCAACGCTACTTTTCAGCTGCCAGCTTGCGTGCGCCTCGGTCACTGTGAAGCGCTTGATCCAAACAACACTCCGCAAAAGGTGTCGCAGCAGCGCTTTCTCTATTTGAGTGTTTAGGGCTTGGTGAGTCTTCAGAACTTCACTTTTTCTGTAGTCTCATTGTTGCAGATGCTTTATTTGATATTGCGGCCTGATAATTGGGTAGCGCAACGCTACGGGCTAGGGCGTTTATGAGGGTGTGATATTGAAAATGTAATCACAACCATTTTTATCCTGTCTGAAAGGTTTATAGTACTTGGGACAGAACTTGAAATGAGCTCTGAATTAAGGACAGATTTTTTTTCTTCCAGTACTACACCAAAGAAGCTTCTGGCACAGGACAAGTTGTCTTAACTGCTGTTGATTTACAGAGTTTTTGAGGTGTTGAAGGTAGTTAGGGCTGTGATACAGAGCTCTGTCACGTGCATCTGTACTGTTGGAAGGGGCCTATAACGGACAGTTAACATGAAGGAGTTTGACAAAGATTCTGATTATGTATGAAGCTGGGGCTTTGAGGCCTCACCTTTACCCTGCTTTTCCTGTGGCCACTCAGAGTTTCTATAGCAATGACCAGTGCTGGTTTCTATGGTGATGACCACCTGACAGTGGTGTCAGTCAGCAGGCCTCTGGCCCTGCAGGCCTTTCTGGAATGAGACAGCAGAGCAGCGCCACTCATGCATTGATATACCTATAGGGCACAGTAGTTCTAGGTCTGGCAAAAAGCTGTTGCATAATGGCCGTTTTTAAGTATTCCAAGCACTGCTGTGCATCTAGTTTGTCATTTAACTGTTGGACAGATTAGAAGTATGTTCTTGTGGAATAGTTTTCATTGCTCACTTTGTCTCATTAATCAAAGGACCTTTTAAACCTTGTTATTAGACAAACTTGAGAATTTATTGGGAATTGATTTAAGAGAAAGGGCTTAGAAATGTGAAGACCTAAGGTTATTCTTCTACTTCATATTGCAAGAAGACCTCTAGACTTTTTTTTTTTATTATTCATCCGCTATCTGTAACATTCTATCAAATGTGTGTTTTTGCATTTGTCTGTTAGCAGACACTTTCCTGGAGTTCCATACCGGAGCATATGGGGTTAAGTGGCTTGTTCAAGGGCAGCTGTTTTTCACCTTGTTGCCTTGGTTTCTGTCCAGCAGCCTTTAGTTACTGGCACAATATGCAACCCTAGGTTATTTGCCACTGCCACTCTTTTACTAATTAATATAAGAAATGGGGGTGTCTGTTTTCAAATTAATTATAAAGTAATATTAGAAATTATTTTAACTGGCAAATGTAGAATTAAAGAAAGGTGTGGACATGCTTCTGGACATTGGAATAAGACATTGTTTTACCCAGTGGAAGAATTACATTGGTCCCAGAACTGTTAGAAATTGGCACACGATAACCACATTCTAACCTTAACACCTGACAATATAATACCATGAACTTTTTTGTGATTTGCCTGTTCGTCATGTTTTTAAAGGTAAGAATTTTGGTCAGTCGAAACGATACTCTATTAGATTTGTGCAGTGTAATGTACCCCGGGATATTGACCAATGCCCACTGGATGGTTTTTGGTACTTGTTGTTCTCTTACGAATGTTTTTTTTTTTTTTTTCCTGCTTTAAGGAATTGTGTAGTCAACTGCAAATGGCTGAATTAGTTTGGAGATAATGGGTTACGCTTCCTGCTGTGATTTAAGTCAAATGGGCTAGTTCTGTACCGCACACTCTAGTGTTCTCTAGTGCTTTTTAAGTGTTGGATAGCAAGAGGACCGTTCTTCCTCAAGAAGGTTTTTAAATATTAATTTCTCTTAATATGTAATGTCTTTCTCCATCCCTCAATGATGCGTTATAGGATTTCTGGCCTCTGGTAAAATGGTGACATTCCATCAAAACCACTTGCTTTCAAACTTGAAATGTCAGCTAACTGTTGTATGATTCTACACATAGTTCATACCTAAATATATTACTTATCTAGCCCATAATGAGAGGCTTAAAGTTCATCTCCAACACTGTTTTAGAATTTTTTTTTTTTTCCGTAGACCTAGCAAGTATTTAAATCCCCAAAACTGTATGGCCTATTCTGGCGAAGATGCATCTGTTGTATAGTTTTATTTATTTTTTTGTCAGGCCAAATGGCGGGGGAAATGGTACAAATGCATTCCAATCGCTAATCTGGATATGCGCACAAAGTTTGCTTGCAAATGCCTTAAGGCACGACATTTTGGTTCCGAACATAAGCAAGCTATTAAATTATGCAGTATATTACATTCATTCGTTGTCACTCATGAATAGTCCTTTAATCCTAGGACTCTGCAGAAAGTGATTAAAGATTAATAATAAAAAAGATTAAGCCTTCAGCTTATAGGTTTAAAATATCCTGCTTATGGCCGGAGTTTTGAATAAATGTTATTGTTTGGGTTTGTAAAATGCATTGTCGTGTTCAGTCCAGTACAAGTACATCAGCATTTGGCCTGTAGATCTAGAACCGCTGTTTAACCTCATGTTTAAATTCACAGTTGGCTCAGGGCCAGGATGGCAGTTTCCGGCGCTTCGCGGTGTTGGAGTTCTCCTCGGCTGAGACGGCTGAGCAAGCGCAGAGAGCCGCTGACGGCAGAGTGGTGGGGGGGACCCGTCTCCGAGTCTCCTTCTGTGCCCCCGGACCCCCGGGAAGGAGCATGCTGGCTGCCCTCATTGCTGCCCAAACCATGGTAAAGACGTGCCCTATCTGACCGTTTTCTAAATACTACTGTTACTTCAGGCTGTGCCTAATGCCACCATGCCCTACAGGCTCTGAACCGGGGGAAAGGTCTCCTCCCTGAGCCCACGGCCATGCAGATCCTCACAGGCCTAAGTAACCCTGCCACGTTGAAGATGCTTCTTAACCCCCTCACCCAGGGCAGGAAACAAGGTGAGAAAGTGAATGCCGTCTCCTAAGGGCAAACTGTTTAGGAACCTTTAGGGTTAATGCGACGTGTATGAATATTTTCCAATGAAATGTGTGTGTGTATATTGTTTGCAGGTCTCCTTGGTGCTGCTCCCACCATGCCGCTGCTGGCCAACCCTGCCCTGTCTGCTGCTCTGCTCCAGCTGCTGCTCCAGAATCAGGCCCAAGTCCAACAGGTATGTCCGCAGCCACCCAAACCACGGTCTCCTTCCTCATGCTTCCCTCGATTCCCGGGCTATTTCATTGGTCTCTCACTCATCCATACTTCTACTGTATTCTCTTTCCTTTACTATCAGCAAGCCTTTTTGGGGAATCATCTTCTCTGGGCACAGGTGCTGCAAAATAAAGACAGTCGACTACTTCCCTGTGTGAGTGATCTGTGTGTGAGTGATTTGTGTGTTTAGATGTGCGCGTGTTAGGGCTGGGCAATATTGTCAAACTACGCATTCCCCATGAAATCAACATGAATACTGGTAATATCTGAGTCTCAAAGATTCTGCTCAGTGATTTGGTGTATTTTGATGGATACGTTTCTCATTTTGTTTTTAGGGTCTTGTAAGTACAGTATGTTACTCTAAACTTTGTTCTCGAGTTGCCACCTTCCAAGGTCACAGGCGCTGGAGATGCCCCCCCCCGCAGGTTGCTTAGTAATCAAGCATCACGCTTAGTGGCGTCAAATGTAGTGGAAACATCTTAACTGTTTGGTGTTGCTGTTATTGACATTATTTCTGGTCAAAGCATGGTTGCCTGTGGTTACTGTGATACATCACACATGGAAACTTGCCCATAAGTCTGTACATGTATACCAGGTTGGTACCGGTTTGTAAAGCGTTTTGCAGGAAATTCTCATTTGTTTCTTTTATTAGTTCAGATTAATTGCTCTCTTGGGATTTGTTTTACTGGGATGGTTTGGATAATGTGCATATGTGCAAATCCCTGTCTAATCTTTATCTTATTGGTAACTACCATTTTGGAAATACAAATTGACATCATGTGTTTTGACAGGTGCCTCTTTCAGATAGAGCCAGAAAACAATGATCAGGAAAATGTTTTGGGCCAATGAACTGGAAAAAACCTTAATGTTAATAGATTACTATTTTCAACTGCACTGAGTAGACAAGTTTACTTTCTTGTCAATGATAAAAATTTCACTGCTGAAATGTAGCTTCTGGGGGCATTTAGGATGTGAAGTTTTGGTCTTTCATGGTTGTGCTTACCTTAAATAAACTGCTCATTTGGCTCTCAAAGCGCTCTTTAAATTGCTTAATTATAAACCTGGAATCTTAATAGGAGGTATCGTCACAAATTTAAAACCAATATACCATTGTCATACTGACATTTTCTTTGCAATGGGCTTTATTTTACCTTGCCTAATTATTGCTACTATTTGGAGGCAGAACATGCCTATTAACCATTATTCTGCTTTGTGTAGCTAAATAGAATTAATATAGGCTACCTAATGTAGTCTGAAACTGCATCTGGTTAGTGGCAACTGATAAAAGGGGCTTAACAAAATAACAATTACAAAGGCATTTTATTCAAACTTTTGGTGCAGATGTGAACTTTATGACTGAAGTTCACATCTGCTCATTGAATTCCATTCCATTTCTTTGTTAACACAGGTAGTTCAAATCCCTGGCCTGATCCCTGGCCTTTTCTGCCTTCAGTGCTTTGTAGCAGGAATGCAACACTGATAACCTGTATGTTCATGACAGGCATACGTCTTTTATAATCCTCAAAACGCTTTGATTAAGATTTATCAAATGTGTAGTAATGGCCCAGCCCAAGCATGCAGTAGATTTGTTGTGAACCTAAACCAGAGCTGGTAAGTGCTCTCCCTTTATAAAGTGTTTTTGCTTTTTGCTTTTGTTTGGCAGTGATGTCCTCTTGGGTTTTTTTATTTTTATTTTTTTTAAGTATTCCGATTAATTCTCAAATGTAACACCTCGTGAAAAATATATATTTGCTGTTCCAATGTATAATAAGTAGAATGTTTTTCAGCCCGTCGTGCGTCACTGTTCGATGATTTGGCCCGGTGTGTCCCATCCAGCTGGGACTAACCTTCTGTCCTCCTCTCACAGGCTGGACTGATCGGGGACAACCCTCTGGCTGCTCTACCTCTCCAGCAGGGAGTCCATCTGCTGGGAGACCTACCTCAAGGTTTGGCCTTCAATTTGACTGCTATATTGGCATGGTTAAAAGACTTACTATGTGCTTTTTGTCCCCCAGCTCTGTGTCTATGAAATTTTGTTCCCATGTTTAATGCGCTAGGAAAAAATATTCCTGGAATCTTCCATACTAACGACAAGCTAATTTGTTAATGTAACAAATTTCATTTGTTGGTGAGCATTTCTCCTTTTGTGAAGATGATCAAGAAGCTGAATTAATAGGTGTGCTTTGTCCTGGGGACAATAAGGCCACAAAATGAGCAGGTTTGTCACAACACAGTGCTATAGAGTTCTTAGGTTGAGGCGGTGTGCAGTTGGCCTGCCGACTGCAGGAATGTCCACCGGAGCTGTAGTCAAGCAAATGTTCATGTCTCTACTATAAGCTGCCTCCAGAGTTGTTGGATGGGCTTCACACCCACACGGCGTGTAGAACCACACCAGCCCAGGACCTGGCTTCTTCACTCTAGGGATTGCCACCCGCCACCTAAACAGCTGATGAAACTGGGTTTGCACAACGGAAGTGGATTCCACCCGACAGCTGTTCAGCGTCGTAACTGGCTTCAATGGGCAAACACTCACCTTTGATGGCACTGGCACGCCGGATAAATGTGCTTTTAACGGATGAATCGCGGTTTCGGCTCTATCGTGCTGTAATGTAGTAAAACATAGATCGCTGCATAATGTATGTTCAGTGCTTTACTTTGATGCTACGAGTGCCGTGCCAGCTCTGTTGGTCAAGGTCACCCTCCCTGGTCATTATTTCATGAATGTTTAGGTGTTTCTTTATTCAGTAGTGTTGTGTGGGTGGTTTTTGATGTGTTGACTTGAAACTGCTGCTCCCTAATCCTACAGGATGTGGGTATTTCATATTAATCCTGTTGATTTGTCTGGTCCCCAGTTGGTGTGGCTCAGTCCTTGGGCATCCAGTCAGACCCTATGGGCTCAATCAAGGCCCCCTCAATGGGTATACCCATGGGCAGAGAGTCCCCTACCAGCTTCTCCCAGACTCCGTCCCCTAACCTCCAGGGCATCTCCATGCCCTTCCTGGGTGGTGTGATGGGGTCAGAGGGGCTTACAGCACCTGGGGTAAGATGATTAAAATGCTGTGTACTTCTAATGTAAGTACCACCAGGGATGCCAGTTATTTACTAGTGTCTCTTTACACTGTCACTTCATTAAATCAAGGTGCCCCACCTTGTGTCCCATAGGTGTCAATACTGGGAGATCCTCCCAAAGATGGAAGTCTTCAGCAGAATTCCTTCCTCGGTGTTCACAGCCTGTTCCCCTCCTCAGGTGAGCCACTACTTCCGTCTGTCGAGCTTGGCTCTATTTTTCTTCCTTCTTAGTGCGGGCCAATGTCCAGAGGCAGTAGAGGAACTTCCCTTGTCAAAAGTGCTGAATTTCCCTGTGTAAATAAAGGTTGAATAAAGTCTGTGAAATCCCCCCCGGATTTTCAGCCAGAGTGTGAAAGTCAATTGGCCAATTAATATAAGTTGCTCAAGGTATGACTATTTTCAAATGCATTTTATTTTTTTTGGCTGAATTGTGATCAATTTGCGGGATACAGGTTTTGTAGAATTTTTTAATTTTTTCCAGGCCATCTGTGCCACCGAAATTGAGTTGCTATCCCCGGCCTTAAGGTTCGTTTGTCCGTTCCTGCTGTCCTTCCCCCAGGAGCCAACTGCAGATCCCACCCTTACAGGAAGAGACCAACGTTAGAAAACGCCCCCAACCAGCGCAGCCAGGGCATCCACAGTAATTACAGCCTGCGTTACCAGGAGTCCTACGCCCCAGACTACCCTCCAGTACACCAGGTAGGTCTCCGTCATCTGCTGCGTGGCTCGGCCTGGTCATTAAGCTGTCTGATGCGGTGCTGGTTCAGGTCACCTGAAACGCACGTGGGTTTCCTTAGCTCCCTTTATGCCCAGTGGTCAGTAGATGGTCTTGTATAGTGCCAGTGGACTGCCCTCTTGATGTCGTACTAGGAGTAGCTTGCCGTTTGGTGTGGTGCGGAGGCCTTTTAAGCCTCGGTGCGAGTTTACAGTACCGTCTTAACTGTGTTAAATGAGCCGCAGGGTTGACTGCCATCTGCTTCTGCTCTCCCCAGGAGCCTCTGGCCCATCTGTATGGACAGCAGGAGTGCCTGGATGCTGGTTCTCTGGCAGGGTTTGGACAGCAGGTAAGAGCCTCTGTACTGGGGCGTTCTGCCTGAATGTTGTAAATGCTTTCCATGGCCTCTGATTTCTGCCATGGGCTGAGTGTATGCTGTTAACTAATTTCCTTCGTGTGCCATTTCAGATTTATCACTCTTGATACTCTTAATCAGATTTACTTGGCTCACTAAACCCGGAGGTGCTCTTATGATGCAGCTAAAGCTTATGACTAAAGTTCACATAGCTCTGCTATCACAGAGTACATCTCTGTTCCTCCACTCATTCACACATTATTCAAAGCAAAGAAATAATCCAGACAGCTGAAAATGCACATTTATTTTTAATATTCATCAAAACTTAGAATCCTAAATAATGCATGGCTTATGTCCTGCTGCAGTAAATCCCTTGCATCACAGTTTCAATTTCAAACGGTGCAAATGTTCTTCCAACACTTGTCTTTCTTATTAATAAGACAGACAATGGTATGAAAATGGTGCCTTAACAATTCACTGTCCCAATAATTACTATGTCTTCAAAAGTTTGTACTTGGAATAAAGCTAATACTGTAAGGTTGGTGTAGAGATTCTCAGCTTATTTTATGGTATTTGGGTATATATTGCTTTCAGTTTTTAATGTCAGTTGAACCTGGGTCCCCTTATGTAAGGACACCATATGTTTTGGGACAGGTTTATATAATGTCCAAATGAAGCACGTTTAGTTTTTGATTACATCCCGTGCTTGCAATACCTGCCTGTATTCTGTTACCCAATACCTGTTCAGCTCACGGGGTATCTTCTCTGGTGATACTCTGCTTATACTGCAGAAATCTATTTTTTTTATTGGGTATCTTTGTATTTGGTCATCTTGAAATTATGGTTCAATTGGATTTAAATCTTCATATTAATGTAGCTAATGAAGAACTTTTGTTTTTGGCCCTGAAACTATAGTTGCTATGGCACTGTTTGGACCTGCTTTACCACACAGCAGGACAATGTCACCAATGTCTTTTTGGGGCTGGGCTTTTCATCTTAAGTGAAGTTCATTCCCAATTCAAACATTTTGTTAGGGATGTTCGTCATGGCCTCAAAGGCGGGGTAGGAAATGAACACCCGCTACCTGCCAAATGTGGTTCACTTTTTACTTTGTCACATTAACTACCTGTCACTGTGGCAGGTCAACAATAGCCAAAAAGACGGTTCAGAAAATGCCTCCCAAAACATGTCCTAAAAAACACATCAACTCATTCATCTGTCCAAATTCTATTCAAATGTGCTGTGTGCGCATCGCTTGTTTGGTTGGAAAGAGCATTGGCTCAGTCTGTCGGCGCGTTGCAGAACAAGTGGTGTTGCGGTGAACCATTATAGGTACATTTGGGAGGCGATTAACATTTTGCTTTCTAGCTAGCATGATAGCAGAAATGTGGCGGCATATTGCTGCGATAAAGGCCTGCAACGGTAAAAGTAACATCAGCCGAAAAAAAACTCTAAAACTTCATTTATTTTGAGATGAAAATGTCTCTGGTAAAAATGTAGAGTGGCTGGTAATATTTGGGCATCCACCAGCTGCAGTGGCTCTTGAACCAACAAGTATATTTTCTACCCTGCTCAAATTAATATAATATATTTTAAATTAATATAGGGGAAACACTAAACTGTACGTCGTAGAATAATAATGAATGGTTTGTCTCCATAGCTTCCTCGGCATCCTGGTTACAGCGAACAGGCCTCCCACTACAACTATCCCCCCAGCCCTCCCCTGACCTCCTACTACAGCCCCAGAGGATCTGGTAGTCTCCCCTCCAGCCATCTCAATAAGGTTAGCCCACAGACAGGCCAGTGGCCCGCTGCTGCTTACACAGTCACTCAGTGTGTTCTAGCTTCTAGCTGCCTTGGCAATGTAAGCCCTGCAGCTGCTCTGCCGGTTTCAACGCTAGAGTCAAATTCCATAATAGCTGACTGTCACTGTGGCTGTCTACTGTATGCGTTCATCGGCTGAGCAGCAGGTGTGGCTGAAATGCTGCTGGCGTCTTGGCACTGCTAGACAAATTGATTTTTGCGCTTTCCTGCGATCATCCATTGCATGTACACGTGATGTTCGGCCCCAACAACGGTAACATGCTGGCACCGCAGAATACCAGATACCAAGCGTATGCTACATACATGGCTGCATGTACCCTGGCGTTTCAGAAATCGGCTAGCTTCTAGTCACATTCGGTGTAACTGGCGGTAGCTGTGACTAAACACTGACGCCACTTTTCCGTTGCAACAGTTTATTTCTCTAACATTGCAATCATGGCATCATTTAACTACAAAAAGCAGTTAACAACCAGTGTCAAGCATGGTTTGGGTATTAGTTGTTTTTGGAAAAATGTCTCTTTCTGAACAGTTTAATGAGCTTTTCACTGTGCCCTAATTTGCATATTGCTACCTCTGCTTTTTGGGCTCTAGACAATGATTTCGAGTTATTAAATTTCTCTAAAGATAACATCTCACAAATGAGATCTAAGTGCAAGCTGCATCGACTGAGGGTTCACTATTTTGTGACCTTTTTGTTTTTTGGGGGGGTTCAGTCATTTAATTGTTCTCATCAATATGTCCTTCAAAAACAAATGAACATCTGCTTACTTTATTAATCGTTCTTGTCTCAATGTCAAAATCTCTACGTGTCTAACCAGTTGGGTGTGGCTACTTATGAGCCACTCTCCCCCTCAATCCTCGTTTTGATGAGACAGGAACTGTGAAAAGCTTGTCCTTATGGTGTGCTGAGCTGCTCCTGCATAGCTATTGGCCTGCACCGTGAATTTGACTACCTACTGTAAGCTCTGTGGTACTGCAGTCCTGGGTAATTGAATGTTTGTGACTGCATTAACTCAGCTTAAGCTTGAGACCCTAAAGCCATACAATGGCAGAACTGGCTCTGTAGGGGTTGGTGAATGATCCAGAAGAATTCCCCCCGTCTTGTTGGCATTCGGAGGTGGAACGGGGCGGAGTGAGGCGTATGGCTGAGCTCTTGGTCAAACTCAACATTGCTTACGATTTTGGCAAAGAGGAGATGCATTTTTCTGATGGGGGGGGTCGTTCTGCAGAAAACGGGCTCCTTCTCAATCCCACGTATCGTGTCAGAGGACTTGATAAAGGCCTTAGTGGATCAAGTTACCTCGGTCTCCCTGTATTGTTCATGCGAGATGGTGACTTTCTCCACAACGGAACGTGAGTGTATGTCTGCCCCATTAGGAGGTGTTTACCACTGATTTAATATGAAGATGCTCTGCCGTCCGTGAACAATGCTTGTCGCCATTGCAGCTGTCAAACGAAACACTTGGCAATGTAATCTGTTTGCAGCTGAAGCTGGTGCTAGTCTATTTCAATACGCTCTTTATGATTTGTATGCCTTGCAGTCACAAATGTACTCATTTTAAAGCACCCTTTACAATTGTCACTCAGCAAATGAGAGCAGTAAGAATCCTATTTTAAACGAAATTGCCGGGATGTAGAATAATGACTTTGACCAGTATTGATACTTTGTGCTCAGGGCATTACTCAAATTCATTGAATCAAAGTTTTAATTAATTTTTTTAACTGAATGAGTCAAAGATCCCATCACTAGTCTTTATTGACCAGGTGAGGTCTACTCCAGGGGTAACTAAGTCTTACCTTTACCAGGGCAGGAGCCAACTGGTTGTCTGTTCTGCCTCATCACTCACCTGGTGTCCCATGTCTAAGTCCCGTATTAGAGGCTTGTAATGGACTGGAACTGTCTGAAGGCCTCTGGTCTAGAATGGAAATGCACAAGATATTTACTAAAATAGAAGATTATAATGGCCAAATTAACCAAGATGTCATGTTTTCCACAATTACTTTATTACGTCTAGCCAAACAAAGGCCTCGGTCCTAATGGTTGTGGCTGTCGAAACACAGTCTAATGTAATTACTGAATTAATCTTTGCGTACAAAAATATTTTCTAATGTAGTTCTTTTTTGGGGATGTGTGTCTAATTTACTTGTAATCCCTTCAATCAGGATTTTGTGTTCCAGTGGGGTAAATGCCGATGAATAAACCACATGCTTCAGCCTGTTTTATTACTTTAGTTTACAGTGAGTCATTTGGCAGAAGATCTATAGTCATTTTGCTGGATCAGTTGGACTACTGGTGATAATGCTTTTACTAATAGCTCTTATGTGAGACCATATGTCAATATAACTTCATTGCTGGAGGTGGAAATTATTCATATTAGGTGGTGTCAACATAATTTTATTTTAATTGCAGTGGAATGTTTTTATTCTGCCAGAAATTAATTTCTGTCTACAGAAATTAATCTGTCAACAGAAATTGTCATGAGAATCCATCTTACCCTCTAAGCAGGGGGACTGGGATTGGTCAGTCTTGTAGTTTAGTGCATAATGATCCTTTGTCTAAAAGCTTTGTTTGTGACTAGCTACTTAACTGCTGGTTTGTTTGTTCAGGCTGTCGGGATGCCTCCTGTGAGCCACTCTAACTCCTACCCTTGTCTGGGGGCGAAGGTCAGTACGCCTTTGTCCATCGTCTCTTTCTCTGCTAGTTTTGCGCCATTCCTTTTGTATGGACGAGTGCCTGTCTCTGCCCCCTGTAGACTCCCATTGGTGGACACAAGCGTCTGTATTCCCGTCTGATCCCGTCTCCGGAGCCCAGCCCAGAAGGAGG